>JAQGAN010000328.1:0-11650 GCA_034697745.1 Nothrus palustris
AGATTTAATAATACCTTCAGTTTTTCTCTGTTCAGTCAAGTGTTGCTGTACTTTCTTTATGAATGTGTTAGAAATCATCTCTTCGTCTCCAGCCGTATATAAATTGAGAATTTTAATGATTTGTGACGAACTATAAATCAAAATATCAATTAATATAACAATTTATTGTATTCAATGTCTAAATATATAATATATACCTGAGTTTATTACACATTATATAATATATATATATACCTGAGTTTATTACACATCTCTACAATAGTAGGTATGTGTTCCTCAGCTTTTCGAGTCTGTAATAGTTTTGTGGCCTGAATAATGGGATCTAACTTTTCCACGATTTCATTCCATTTGGGAATTTGGTGTTCGCGACACCACTGCTCTAGTGATGAGAGATTGAACCGAATTTGCATCGCTTTATTCCAATGACATAAGTCTTTACGTAATAATAGATTATTTAGAGAACTCGCGCATATGAAGTAAAATAACTGCAATTCAATTAATAAAACAAATGTAAGTATTTCTAACTCTTTTAAATACAACTCTATTGAATGTTTGATAGAAACCTGTTTGAAAATTTGATGGATAATATCTCCTTCTATGACGTGAAGAAGTAATATTCGATTCAAATATGAAAGCTATAAATGGAAAATTTTTTCATTTAATAACAGTTAATTGGGTTTTCTAAGAAATCGTTGCTGTAATGGTTGCTTTCGTGAAGTCAGACCTCACTTAACCAACAATTAGAACAAATACAAAATTAAATCATCTTTAATCATAAGCGCAATTATTATAGCAATGATTTCATAGGAATGACTAAAATGTTAAAATACTTCTTTGATGAGAGAATCAATGGGTTTTTCTGTAGGCGATGGCGACAAGTTATCCGCGTCTGTAATACTACCGCTCCTGAGAATACAATTCAAATACAGTATTATAAAATTTGCAAATTCTTTTAAAAGGAATTTATTTAATGACATTTGTTATTATTAACCTTTGAATAGAAGTTTGAGAATACATTCCAGAAGAGGCGAGTCCTTCATATTCAAGAATAGCTGGAACTATCATACTTTGTATTCTTTCTTCGCATTGCTTAATAACCCCTTTAATAATGAATACACAATGAATAATATGTTTGATATAAATGAATGAATGTATGAATAAATGTATGAATAAATGTATGAATAAATGAATATAAGCAAAGGTGAACTGTTCCACACATACCCTGATGTACCCAAATTGCAATATCACTGAAAATTTGTCGATATTCGCTGAGATCAAAGTTTTTCAAAGATTCATCGAATACTCCAAACATTTCTTCACCTATTGATCAAATATTTTGAAGACTAATAAATTTGTTTTCAAATTTGATATATATTTATAGAAATAGTTTTACCGGAATATTGTTTCAAACATGTGATTAATTTACATGTATTTGAAAGCCATAAAACAAATATTTCGACATTTGTGTTTCGTTTTATTGTGCGTTTTATTGACATAATTGTATTATTTAAAAAGCTTCGAACCTGTATTAGTAAATCATATATTATTTAAGGATAACAACTAATTCAAATCCAATCATACCATAACGTCGTCGTTATTATAATCAGTATATCTGATGCACATATATATGATATAAGCCGGAAGATGTGGTTGAAATTTCAATGCAATGGTTGGCTCCAAATCTTAAGATTACGTAATAGTTATTACAAAATTAGTTAACATTCACTAAATCATACCATTAATTAGTATTCTAAGTATTAACGATTCATTTTGTTGTTTGTATTCAAACATTCCAACAAAATCTACGTTTTGAGAATCAGAAGTTGGAGTCTCGATGTCGTCTTCGTTACCTTTAAATCAAAAATTGCAATCATTTAAAAAGAAGATTTCAAAATGCTCTTATTTAATACCATTATCAAGTATTTTACGTCTCATCAAATCCATTCTTAACTGTTTGTTTTCATTCAACAGTTTATCACATTTTTCTCTCAAAAGCTAAAAATTAATATAAAAATTGATTCAAATAAAGAGTTAAAATGTTTAAAGATCTAATAAAATTGTATTAATACAGTATTTTCCTGTTGAAATCTAGTTATCATATCCTCCTCTCCGTTGGCAATCAATGTAGCGCTGTTTATGCCAATCAACTGTTGTTGTCTATTATTGTCGTTCTTTAATGAGATTATTTCATTTCTAAAATACAAGAGTATATCAAATCAATATTCAATATTAAAAAGTGTAGTCTATTTCTCTATAAAGTTGTCAAGTATTTTATAAACTAAATGCATAAACTTTATGCACTCCACCGAATGTAAAGTCAACGCATAAATTGCATTCATCTCAACTCAATAATCGTTTTGATAAGACTAAGAGTATTGCGATAGTCTTTACCAAAATGTGAATCTGATTTGAATTATAAACAAATTCATAATTCATATCAGATTCACATTTTGATTAGGACTTTATCGCAATATTCTAAATGTTAAGTTCACGTATTAATATTAGAAGCATATTTCCAATACAATTATAAACTAATTTACATTAGTTTTAATACTAAAGCATCATTTAAATCATTAACTAATAACTAATTCTATTGTCTATTCATTTTACTGTTGATTAATGATAAAAATGCTTAAATATTGAATAAATTGAAAATATAAATGAGTTGAATATATGAATAAACAACACATTGAAAATGACTGTTAAGTTAAGAAATGCCTTATCTGTTAATTACCTCAACTGTTGTTCCCTTTCTTTATATTCGTCGAGTTCTGTTTCGAGTTGTTTTACGATTGCCTTAAAGGCAGAGATGAGTTCACTTTCACCACTGGTTTAGAATTGTAATGAAATTGAAATAAATATGACAACAATTAATAGGATATAAAAACCTAGAATCTCTGAAGTTGGATTCTTGCGAGAGTACAATAGTCTTTAAATTAGTTCTCTCTTCTCTATATCGATCCAAATCGACTTGCATTTGAGCGCATTGTTGTGCCAAAAGTGAGGCTCCCGTATCACTGGTGTTGAAATCAGACGTGGACGCTATTAATTCTCGCATCTCTTGATTTTCGTGCTTGAATTTCGCGCATTCCTGTTCTAATTCACTGCATCTCATCATTAGTGAAACGGTTGACATATCTTTCAAATTATACAAAATATTGTAATTCTAGAATATAGACCACTTTAAATGGCTTATAAACAATACCTGGACTTCTATCTTCTTCGTCTTCACCTCTACCACCACTTTGGAGTTTCTCTTCGAGAGCCATATATTTACGTAAAAGTTGTTGACGAGACGCGCGTTCAGTCTCTCTTTCATCTATCAGTGCTTTCTTTTCTTTATCGAATTTATTAATTAATATCTTTTCTCTTTCCAGAACCGCTTCTTCAATAAGTTTGGGATCAATTTCGTCACGTATTTTAGCGTTATTTGATTTCAACTCAATTAATAGCTTTTTATGTTTCTTGACATCTTCTGAAAGCTTTTCATTAGTATTCTTTGATTCTCTCATCTCCTCCTGTATTGACTCGAATTCAATATCTTTTTGTTTCAATTCATTTCTGACATTTTTGAGTTCAATTTCCAATTTTGTGATTTCTTTCTTAAAGTCATTGATCTCATTATCGTTTTGTATTAAAGCCTTTCTTTCACTATTGATTTCATCGATTTTCTGTTGCAATTCAATGATCTTTCGCTCCAAACCTTTATTCAAATTTGTCACGTGTTCTACACTTCGGGCTTCGATTTTAAGTCTCTTAAGCTGTCGCTTTGCGAGGAATCGTCTGATCAAAGACTGAACAATAATAACTCTGCGTCTGTTTTGTTGATACTCTTTGCGAGCCATAAAACCCCTCCAATATCGTTGAATAGTAATTGAGGCCAAATTGCGTCTCATATTCATGTATTTTCTGCGAGCAATGAGTCCGCGTCCAAACCTTTGTAAACCAATCGCGCATTTCTTCAATTTGAGGAATTTTTGTCGCGCACTCCACGAACGCCATTTGGTTTGGATAATTGTCGCCGCCTTTGTGTGTTTCAAATGCAAAAACAACTTTCGAGCTATAAAAGCGCGTCCATAGCATTGCAGACGCATTATTGCAAATCTGATTTTCACGTAACGACGCCTTACAATCCATCCGCGAACCATTCGCTGCAAAAGTATCGCACATTCTCGAAGTTTTTGGCTGCGAATCCTCTCGAGAAGAGCCACTTGACCCGAACGGAAAAAGATTTTCGTTTTTCCAAATTGATATAACTGTTGCTGTTGTTGTTTTTGTTGTTCTTCAGGTAATTTCAATTGTGAGAAAATTTTCTCTTCTATTAAATGAATAAATAATATTATAATAAATAATAATAATATTAAAATCCATCGAAAAGCTAAGATGATTACAAACCATAAACTATTTTAACGATATCTTCACAAAGTGTTCTGATCTCATTAGAAGTGCTCGAACCCGCGCGAACCAGTTTTCGCGGCGCAGCTTTTGGTGCCGAGCCTTATGTGGAGAAAATGTAGTTAAATGTAGTTAAGCCTTATGTAGTTAAATGTAGTTAAGCCTTATGTAGTTAAATTTAGTTAAGCCTTATGTAATTAAATGTAGTTAAGCCTTATGTAGTTAAATGTAGTTAAACCTTATGTAATTAAATGTAATTAAGCCTTATGTAATTAAATGTAGTTAAGCCTTATGTAGTTAAATAGTTATTTAAAGTAAATATTTAGAATTATAGTGATTTGAATACCTGATTTTTGAGAATTTTCAGTTTTACTTTTAGAAAGAGTTCGATGCGCTCCAATTCGAAGTACGCGATACCTATTGGCGAAGTCCTGATAACTCCATCGCGACGGGAATCCATTAGAACTAATACGAATCGTTTCCAAAACACCACATGCTCTCAATTGTTGAACGGCTCGAATATTATTAAACTCAAAGGCACCCTTATTATCATTAGGTTTAATACATCTCACATAATGAGGTTCTGTTGCGTTTAAGGTTCTCATTAGTGCCGCCAACGAGTCTCGAAATTGTGAGCCAACTGTTGCTTTCGCTTGTTTTTGTTGGCGCTGTTGTTGTTGTTGCTAATGATTCCATTCAATAGACAATTAAGAATTGCTGTTATGTTTAAATACATTCTCTTACTGGAGTTATTTTGACTTTTCCTCCAGTTTTCTGTGAGGGTTCGCTCGAAAAGTCCTCTATAAAGAGAGAGTCGATAACAGTGGACCGCTTTAAGAGATCTATTTGTTCGTCCCAAATGGTGTCGCGATTCTTCTCCAGAAAACCTAATAATATTATACTATAAGACATTGTTTAAGTGAAGTTCAATTTTGTATACCTTCCACATTATATACAACCATATCAGCGAAATGTTGGATAATAAATGAATTTCTGTTTCCAAATTTTGGCTTTTGGAACACTTCACCTAAAGTTAACTGTGCATAAAGTTTTGCACACCAGGTCTCGTCAGTTCCTGATTGGATCGGAATAGCATTTGTAACAAATCTAACACTAAATTATATGGCAATAAAGCAAACCCTTAGGCATTTTGCATTCTTCGTCGAGTAAACCCAAAATCCCAATAGGTTTCGCTTCAATTATGTCTATCACCGGCTGATTGTCAGTAAACGTTATAAATTGCCAATCAATTCCCTCTCGAATATAATCTTCTTGTTCTAACTGTTCAAATAATATACTATTAATTATGTATTCAATTAATGATTCAAAGCTCATACTTTGAAAACGTGTTGATTAAATTGCTGTTGAAGTACTTCATTGGCATAATTAATGCAGAACTGCTCGAAGCTATTGATTTCAAAGTGTTCGAACCCATAAATATCTAAAACTCCAATGAATTGATAACTTTGCGAAGCAATTGTTGGCCCTAAAAGTCAAACAAATATTAGTTAGAAAACAAAAATACAATTTTTATCTCTCTAGAAGTGAATACCCAGTGCTTTGTTAATAAGACCGACAATCCATGAGAACATCTTTTCGTAGACAAATTTAAGTAATCCGTCCCTTCCATATAGAGCTAACTCTGATGTCAATGAAGTGGTAATGATTTCACGCATTCCAGTTTTTAAAACGCGATGAGTTAACCATTGTTTTGTGGCCGTCGAGTCCAACCCTTAACCAAAATATGCAAAATTTATAAATAAATAAAGTTCTAAATTAAAGTTTATTGAGTTTATTATAAATTGAGTTTAAAGAGAAAATAAATGAACCTAAAAGTTGGCAAAATATTTGCAAATGGTGTTCAGACGATTCAGAAATGCAACATTTTTCATCATCAATTTGTGCGAAATCAATATTCCCGGCGTGTAATATGGCTGCGATTACGCTATAAATAAGATTTTGCTGTTTATCAGAGAATCCCAGGCATTGCATCGCATCCACAAAGCGTGTCATGTCATCGTATTCCGTGGGCTCTATTTGTCCCAAATATTCGAAAACAGTTTCAGATTTTAACCTAAAATAATGGAAACTATTAAATAAGAGTACTTAGTGTTTAAAAATGAAATATACTTTAAATGGTTGAGATTATTCTTTTGGGCAAAAGTACACATTTGATAGAAAATGTGGAAATTGCGTTCTCCTTCACTCTGTCGCGAAACGCGAGACTTTTCGAGAAGATATGTTCTCATATTGCCTCCAACTATGGCACGGCTTTGCGCGTCAAATAAGATTTGTATGTATTTTCCTAAAACCATACAATAATAGGTATCAATACATTTAGCTCTTATTCATTTATACCAAATCGCGATGAATTGTCATTTCTGTTAGTTTTGGCATTTCCTATGGCTTCCATTATTGGATTACTGGCTAACACTCTATTCTCAATATTAGACGATTCACTGCCAGCAATCGATGCAAAATATCTCATCGCAAACTTTGCAGAAACTGTTTTTCCTGAATTATACCATTTTTCAAAGTTTTAAAAACAAACATTCAAATCAATGGATACAATTTAACAACTAATTTATGAATACCTGCTCCACTTTCACCGCTGACAATAACCGATTGGTTGTAATTATCGCGTTCGAGCTGTTGTTATCAATCATTAATAAAGTTTTACAAAATTTAAGAATTTAGAAAAACTTGATATAAAGTTGATTATAATAAAATACCTTAGAATATGCATCTTCTGAAACGGCATAAATATGAGGATCGAGTTGTGCAGATCCTTGAGACTTATGATAGGTTTGAATGGTTTCTTCGCCATAGATCTCAAGATCGCAAAAGGGATTGATAGCGACTAAAACAATGCCACACCAGGTGTAGATAGCAGACTGGTCTAAGAACCTGACCCTCAGGTTGTACAGCACTATAAAAACAATGAGTCCCAACACAATTGTTAATAATTATGAGCCAAATGGCAATATCGCATATGTGACCTGCGGGTTCGTGTAAGTACGACAGACTCGTCAAATCGTTGACACCTATGAGAATGTCAGGGTTGCGAAGCGGTGGAAGACTTGACACCTCACCGATCGACAAATTGATTTCCTGTTAAATACAATTCAAGTTATGTCAATTTATTTCTTCAATTAAGTGCTAATAATAGTAATAGACAGTAATAGACGGTATTAGACCTGTTCGTCTTCATCTTCAACTATAAGACTTTTATCCTTTTGATTATAATTGACTTTAATAGTGACGCTTTGCCAAACATTTTCGGTGTGTTTTATCCAAATACGAGATCCCTATTTATCAGTTATTTTAATAGTCATTCAAATCATAACAATTGAGTGCATATGTTGTCAACCATTGAGACATACCTTTGTGTACAATTCGGGAAAAACTCCTGTCATTTTAGTTGTTATCACAATTGGGTTGACTTTAATAACACTTATATTAATGAACGTTTATGTTAAACAAAATAACTTTTTTGATTCAATACTATAACCATTTTTTGGTCATTTTTCTAATAAATACTTAAAATACTGTATAATATGATTTTGATTCAAACAATTAATCAGAGATAAGACTATTCTAATGATAAAAAGTATATTAATATGATTTTTATTAATAATAGCCTAACGTTTGAAAAGGAAATACTTTTTGATATGAATATAAATGAAGTTTTGATGAGTTTTTTGCTTAGTCTTCGAGGAAATACAATTATAAATAATTTAATAAATTCAAGTCATTTAATTGGCAACTGTTGTAGGCGTTATTCAAAGCAAAACTTAATCCAAATGTTTATTAATTTCATCTCAAATTAATAAATAGTGAAAATTATTTATTCTATTATTATTAATAATAAGAACAATAATGTAATCAAATTATTATCAATTAATTAAATAATAAATAAATGCCATAAATAACAACACTCTTTGATTTATAATCTCAACACTATTTCAATTATAATATTTACAAAAAAATTTTAATTAAATTTATTTATTTTCTAATAAACACATATTTGCTGAAAAATCATTAAGACTTTCATATAATTATAATTTTATATTTAAAAAATTCAATGGAAATCATTTAATAAAAAGTTATTAATAATTCAATTATTATAAATAAGAAGTCTATTGCACTCAATTCAAAACTCATTTATGATATTAATATTCATTTACTATCATTTTTATTAAAGAGTAAACAATCAAATGTTTAGGTTTTTATTTAAAGACGTTTTCGAAAAATTGACTTAAGAGATGGCATGACTTATGACTCATTTATTGTGTAATTTGAGTTAGACCTGCAAATTGATCGGCCCGACCCGCCTCAAAGTTTTTCATCCCGAACCGCCTCAAAATTTTTCATCCCGAGCCGACACTATAAAAATACTCGTCCGTCCGATAGGCCCGAAAAATAAAAAGGAGTTTAAATGATAGAAAGCTGTTAATAAGTTTTAACTTACAATTTCTGAAAAATAAAAGGCCTGCGGGTATTAAAGTCATAATTTTAGAGATAATTTTTTAGAAAAAACAGTTGAAAAAATTTCCTAAAGCTCACTGATAATATTATATGTATATAAAGAGAGTTTGTATTTCAATTTTATTCATTTTTGAGATTTACAAAACTTTTAGTTATTCAAAGTTTAATTTCTAAGTTTAGTTAATTATAAATTTACAAATGCTGTTTAATTTCATTAATACTGCTTATTAGAGTAAAATAATTAGAGTTTTTGTTACGTTTTACTAAATAAATTAAAAGATCCACTAACAAAATTATACTCTTAGGAACCTAATCTCAACTCCACATCCATGGAGTTAAAGTGGAGTTGGTGGAGTGGAGGTGGAGTTAATGGCACTGGAGTGGAGTGGGGGTGGAGGAAATTTTTTAATAGTTTTGGTTCTCTAGTATACTCTCTAACCAAAAGTAAATTAATATCTGGCTTATCCATTTTAGCCGCTCAGCCCTAACCCGCCCTAAACTTTTCTGAGCAAGACCCGACCAACGCGAACCCGACGTTTTTTACACGAGCGCCCGATTTCTTGCTCTAATATGAGTCAGTGTTAAGTTTTATTAATTAATACCTGTAGTTGACAATAGTCTCAAACTTTTTTATTACAATGTTTATATTGAGTCACTCTATAAAGTCAAGGATATGTTTAAGCTGTCAATTATTTTCTATTCCTAAACACTAACTATGTCTTATACAATATATGCCATATTCGGAATATTAATACTGTATTTTTAACAAGTCTGTGCGCTGGTATAGCTTTTTAGTTTGGGACACAATCCTTGATAGACACGACTCTTGAAATTTTATTAAAAATTTAAAAGTTTAAGTAAAGTGTTCATACACTTACACAAATTTTCCTTTCCTCTCAACTCAATAGTCATTTTGATAAGACTAAAGAATGTTGTGATAAATTCTAAGTCTTTGAATCCAAGTGTTTTGAAATTATTAATTAAGGAAGGTACCCATGGGTACCCACTCACCCATATTCATAATGCACCTTAAAGAAAGTATACAGTATTTGAGAGTTATTTGGCTCCTTTATAACCGCAGCTGCTGGTGTGTACTGTAGGCACAGACAACATCACTAGACCAGTACCACCTGATTAAGTATCATTTGTATCATTCGAAAGACATTCTCCCGAAAAGTGATCATTGGCCAACTTATGACACAGCTTTTGCTTTTCAGTGGAAACATTATTTTGAACAAAGATTATATATTCTGATTAAGTCTTCTTAAAGCCATTCTTAAAGAACGAAACAGAAACGGAACGGAATTTAAAAATATTCTTAAAGAATGGAATCGGAACGGATCGGAATTTAAAATATTCTTAAAGAACGGAATAGGAACGGAATTACAAAACTTGGAACAACACTGCTTATAAATTATTTACCATTCTTCTTTGTTTGCTATTAATTAATTTAATTAAATGCAAAAAAATAGTTTCATAAAATGAGAAACAACTTTGGTCTACTATATATACAATTCTAGACAAATAAAACGGTGGCGGGGATTAAAGTCACAATTTTAGGGGAATTGTACTTAATATTAACTTTCAATAGATCTTTTAAAAAGTATTATCAAAATTAATGGTTTGATTCGCAAATGTTTTATAACTTGTTTATTTAGATATTTTAATAATACCTTTTAAGGATGCGCTTTATTAAATAGCTTTACAACGCTTAAGATTAGATAAGATAATTGTATTACATTTTAATGCTTTATGACTAATATTAATGAGATGTATTCAATGAATACATTTAAATACTGATTAACCTTATTATAAAATTCTTGTCGATATGTTTTTTCTATTAAGGTTTTAACAATTATTGATGAAAATAATTAATGACATGTAGTGATAGCGCAAGGCTCGGCTCAAAAGCCTTTCCCAAGCTCAGGCACAGTAACTGTTTGTTTCACTTAAAATTAAATGTTTTTGTATATAAGCATATAAGCATATAAGCATATAAGCATATAAGCCGATTAAGTCCTCTAATATTATTATTGCACTGCATGTAAGAATCGGTTTTATAATTAACAAATATAAAAACATTTATTATAAGAAGAATCCTTTTTTATTTAAGTTTAAATTTGCCAATTTTGAAGCAACGCTTTTGAACAAATAATGAAACCTTTTTTCATCGTATTTGGATAGAGTCGAACAATTAGATGAATATATAGTGAGAACCCCTATTATAATGTCAATATTTTGAGAGAATTAGACTCCAAATAACTCCTATTTAACAGCATGGTAACTAAATATCAATACATTAAATTACTTTATTGTTATATTAAGGGATGGATCGCTGACTCGTTAACAGCTGCAAATTTGTCAAATAACGGCTGTGATTGCATTTTCACCAAACAAAATATAGATCTAAAGTGTTCATCGAAACAAATTTATTGATCAGCTTAATTACAATTTTTGGATTTCAATCAGACCTTTGATATATTATTCAAAACTAATCATATTTAGAAAATGCAAATATTATTTGGCGCCGCCCAAAGTAATTTGCCCAACTTTTGGGTCAAAATGGTGAGGGCCAATTTTATACATCTATAGTTACAAGTAAGTATGTTAACGTTGTAATTAGTGATGTCAATAAGCTCGCAACCCCGAGCTTCAAGCTCGAGCTTTTACAAAATGAGGCATGAGCTGAGCTTCGAGCTTTGAGCTTCTATAGGGATTTTAAAGCTTTCAGAAGCCATTTCATACTAATTTCTATTAAGTATGCAAT
>JAQGAN010000329.1:0-11648 GCA_034697745.1 Nothrus palustris
AGTATAATAATGAAATAATGAATTTACTTTTATTGTTTAATTACAGCTAAGAATGGCATCAAATAATAATAAAGCAGAGATGGAGACTGAAGTCTCACCAGTTGTAAGTACTAATAGTGATTTAAGTTCTCCAGAAGAAGATAAGTGTATATTAACTCCCCTTTCGCTTGAATTCGATCCGTTGAGTTGGAAGTTAGAAGAGAAAAATAAGAGCAATAATAGTAATAATAATAGTAATAGTAATAGTAATAGTTGTAGTTCTGAACACTGTTCTCCTGCTATTGTAAACGATTCAATTATAATAACTGATAAGATGACTGATTCAGTTCAGTCTTTCGATTTGCTAACATTGGACGACGATTTCGATACTAATCAGATCAGCGAAGATAAGTGCGAATCTCTTATGGATCTGATTGAAGAGTTTGAGCCAACTTTAAATACTAACTCAGAATCAATAAATTGTTGGCCAATCGATGAAAATTTACTGCCAAAGCATGAAATTGATTATAACACAGAAAGTGATGTCACAACCAGTAATTCTTCGATTTCTTATAAAGAAAATGATTATGAAAAGCGCTCAACTAATGAATGCCAAATTGCAAGTGTTTCTAACACATTAAGTGATGATTCGACTAATTCCATGTCTGAACCAATTGATGAAAGAGACCAATCAAACCATTCAAACCAAGCCATTAATTTGTCAGATATTTCAAGCGCTAATTTAATCGCTACTAAACTTGTTAGTGAATGTGTTTCAGTTGCTTTGCATGAAAAGGCTATTTTATGTAAAGATGAACAGCTTCTCGATTGTTCACAATCGTCGGCCTCATCTCTTTCAGAACATGTTTCTAGTGATTCAGATGTAAGTCAAGTCATATCTATTTAATTATAATCGTTTACTATTACAGCGTTCTCACAATTTTCTCATTATATTTTGTGATTTAACATTTTTATGAAATTGATTTTTGTACACATGAGTTGTGAAATGTATTGTTTTGTTTAGGAGAGCGTACAAAGTGTTTCTTCCGCTACAAGTGGTTCGAGTGGTTCGAGTGGTTCATCACGAAGAAAGAAGAAGAACACGAAAAAGAAGGCATCGATGGCCGCAAAGCCATCAAAACCATTTGTACCGCATGAGCAACAGATTACAACTGTTGCAAAAACTAATTCAATTGAACCGAATAAGAAAGCTGTTGATAATCACGTAGAGAATCACGTCGACGATCACATCTCTCAAAAGACAAACCTTGAAATGAACGGACACGCACTCAATGGCGATGAGGTATTTCTACAATTATTAATGCATTACTAAATATATGAAAACCACTCGAAACGGCAGCCGTAGACCAATTACTATCGTTACCAATAGATTGAACTCTTGTACACATTTATGTTAATGTATTTTACAGTAGATATAATTTAGTTATACATTTAAATGCACAAAATGAATGAAAATGCATGAGAATTGACATTGATCACTTTATTTATATTTGTATGTGTTTAGCATTTTTATGCATGTCTTTGAATGTCTTTGAATTTATTCACAGATTTCAGTCGATATCAGTTATATGCCTGCTATTAACGGATATCATAAAGAGATTAATCATATTAATGATATTGAGCCATCACTGAATGGCCACAATAAACATAATGATTTCGATAATGACTCTTTGAACGAAAGTGCAGTCTCACCAGAGCCTGAATATTGTGTTAATGTCGCTAAACTGGTATGATATCGATAAGTCTTATTTAATTATGTGACTAAAATAATTTCTAACATTATTGTTATTATTATTATTATTAACTTTGGATGAGTCTAGTGCTCAACATATATAACATTTGATGAAATTCACAAAAATAATGCCTCTAAAGAAGTTGTCATAACTGGCATTAGTCTTAAAACACTGGTATGTCACTAATGGACTAACCGTTTGACAGCATGCGAGTCACGAAATGCATCGCTGAATCTTTTATTTTTTTATTGTTTTTTTCAACTTTAATTACAATCCTCTCTGTTTCGTATGCCTTATGTCTATCTCTATCTTAAGTATGTCATGAAGTCAATGAAGTCGAAGTTCTCATACTTTTATCATAACTTATTTGACATTAAACTATTTCCCATTTATACTTAACACTCATATTTTTCGACAAAATGTATGTTTCATAAAAATTTAGCTATTCTTCAATTTACTATATCTTAAATACTATCGTCTAATAAGATATATAGAGTTTATTTAAGCACATCTCTAAAGCTAACTAAAAATCTATAGCATTTTAAAATTTATAGAATACACATCAATATTCCAGGAATTCTCAATGTATTTATATATATTTGTGTAGAATTTTAAAACAACTTATCTTTAAAAGCTTGACATTTATTTCTTAGAAAAAAATTAATAGACATTTCATAACCATTTTTTACGACATGGAAAACAGTTAGCGTTAACAATATTGTTGTTAGCTTTATATATAATGAAAAAGTTGGACTCAGAAGAAATAGACTTTTTTGTCAATCTTTCCCAAAGTTGATGGAAAAACCAAAATTTACTTTTAAATACACTATCAAAATAAGGAAATTATATGATTATAAAGCTTAAAGAGATTGCTATTTTTGGTAGTACATAGTATTCATTTAATGTTTGGATAAATGATACTTATTCTACATGTTAATGATGTTTATATTTAGGGCAAAATAATTATATTACATTTTGTGTTTTTACAAGCATTTTTGAGTTGCATTCAAACTAATGAAAGCAAAATAATGTTTAGAATTAACAAATATGAAACCTTTGAATTTTTATGAGACATACGTCTGAATTAATTAATAACGGAATAATTAGATCATTGATGTGATGTTGCGTATGATATAATATTTACAGAAAAGCCAATACGTCAATCATGTTGAGCATGAATCACAAATTTTAAAATCATTTCCTAAAGAGATTGCTAGCACTGGAATTGACATAAAAAGTTTGGTGAGTTGTTTGGTTAGGATCACAACTTTGATCACAACTTTATCACAACTAATAATAATTGCTAACTAATAAAAATTAAATTCATAGAAAAACTCTTATGTGTCCATTGCTGAGCATAATGTGGTTACTAAAAATGCGCTCAACAAAGAATTATTACCCACTGGTGTTAATATTAACTCAATAGTAAGTCTATTAACAGCTTGTTTTTGTTACAATTAATCACTGATTAGTGTAGGCGTGAATGCCGTGTTTGACTCATGTCTAAACTTAACTGTTTTTGCAACTAATCTTGAAAGTTGCCTAAAGTTAACCTAAAGTTATCACAAATCTGTTTGCATAAAATAAACTCAAATTTTGTGAACAGAACTAAATTCGTTGAACTTAAATAAGTTAAATATTAAATTTGTTTTATATAGAAATCAACTTTCAATACAGAACAAGAGATGGACGAAAGCTTGAAAAATGATAAAACGAAAGCTCACAATAAGTTCATTCAGGTATGGAATATAAGTTTACTTAATAGTTGTCATTCCTTATAATAGTCTAAATGATGTGCTCCTTAACTCTTAAACTAATTGAAACGCTCCATATTTTGAAACCTAATTCCAAAATCAAACAAGTGTTACAATAATCCGAAAGCAAAATCTTCTGTTTAATGCTTGGTTTAAATGAATAAGTGTTTGCCGAAAAGGCGAAATAATTCTTAACAAAAGCATATAATAGTCAACCCATAGATAACTGTTCTGTTTTCTATTATCAAATTTGTCTAACAATAAAAAATTAGCCCATTATTCATATGTCTATATTTAGAGAAAACAATACTAAAGTTTATAATTTTACTTTTGTTAACTTTTTCTAAATATGAGGTTTGGGTTGGGGTTAATATCTTAATAGTTGAGGTTTTGTTATTTATGAAACAAATAAAAATGAAGATTAAATTTAAGATAAATTTATTTCAAATCTGAGTTTAGATCATATTTAAGATATCTATTCAAATAGAAAGAGATAAGTATTTACATTGAAGTATAAATTTGTATTGATTGAAGACTAAATGATTAAATTATGTAAAATATAGAAATTCTAATCTTAGAACATTTTGAAATTAAGATAAGGAGCAGATCAATAGATTTTATTAAAATATTTTGCGATTGAAAGCTGGTTTGCACACCTTTGTGCACCTTTGACCGAATTTGTTAATTTGAATGAGCATTTAAGCACATAAGCACATAAGCTTATAAGCATGTTAACTGTTTGGCTATTAACTATTATTATCTTTAATAAGTCTTTTGCACAATCCTATCGATCCTCACAATAAAATATACTTAACTCATATAATTAGATGGAATGCGAATATATCAACGGTAATGATATATTTGATAGTATATCGTATGCATCGTTCAGCAATGCTTGTTGTGTAAGTGACCTAACATTGGCACTGCTTTTCCCTTTTTGTCGTAATCGTAATTTTGAATTTGTTTGATAACTGATTTCTCAAACAGGGCAACAAAGACGATGACTCTCTATGCAAAGTTTGCAATAAACACGTCTACCAAATGGAAAAAATCAAAGCTGTCAAATGTGTATTTCATAAATTCTGTTTTAGATGCAAAGAATGCAATAAACAGTTAAAGTAAGTTTTAGTTCGTTTAACACCAAATTAAGAACTTATTTAATACCAAACAACCAATCTCCATCTCATTATATATGCTGTATATATATGTATATACATTAATAGAATAAGTAATGCTTATTCATCACTTTATTTAATACTCAGCGTCGATAACTATTCTTCACACGAGGGAGAAATCTATTGTATGCCTCATTTCAAACAGTTATTCCAACCGAAGGCTAAATTTGACACCGAAGACGTCTCGCAGAGTAAGTACTTTGAATATTATTTTTTCGTTTGCTATTAAAGCAATTATTTGTGAAATGAAATGCATTGCAAGTTGTAAACTAAATGTTTGTTAAAAAGCATTCATAATTGTTGCATAAATCAATTGAATAACTTTTGATATTTTTTAATTCTACTGAATTCTAAGTGATAGCCTATATATCACTGATAGCATTCATTTGTAATATTAAAATTTCTTAAAGGAAATTATGAAACTTGTTTGAGCTCATTAACTACTAGTGCTTATACTTTTACCCTATTGTTTAATTGGATATAGTTTTGAGAAACCGCTAATAACATAGCATTATTGGGAAATTAAATTTTTAATAATAAATTTTTCCATTTGAATGGTTAAATCATTGAATTGTTGAATACTGTTTCAGTAGTTACTTATTTGAATAGTTATAAAGTTCAAATGTAATATTAATAATATGTAATAAAGTTATCTGATCTTCAAATGACAGTTACGAATTTAGATTTATGTTTATTACAACAATTTTCTCAATAATTTGCAATATTTTGCTATTTAGGTGTCTTTCAGTTTTTCAAAAAGTTTCAATATTGTAATTCATTTAAGCTTTTAAGCTATAGATATAGAGATATTCATTAAGTTATTGACAGATTCACAACATTTTCTAAACTAAATTAATCGTTTAGAGGATATCACGGAATCATCTTCGATGAATGCTAATTGTGTTTATTCTCTTTAATTAAAATACTTTGATTGATTCAAATTCGTTATGATATCAATTGAAAAATTTATGTTTATTTATTTTTAAAAACTCTTTCAAATAAATCGATGTTAAAAATAAATATGATATGTCATCTCATGACCGAAACTTCATTTCTTTATTTGAATCATAGAAAAGTCGGACTTAAACTGATCCTAAAATGCCTGAACTCAAGTTATAATAATTTTCTAAAATCAGCGAATCTCCATCTCACTTATTATATATGAATATATATGCTGTATATATGTATATACATTAATAGAATAAGTAAAGCTTACTTTCTAATGATATTAATTTTGAATAATATTCATCGATAGCACTTTTATTTGATTTATATCATTGGAATGTGACGATTGTCACCATTTTCTAAAATATTTAGAATTGAGATTAAATTATGAAAATACAAAATATAAGTTATTAGAAATAATAGGTTGGTAATTCAAGCTTGATGTTCTTATTTGATTTATGTCTTCTAGGGGTGGTGAAAAAAAGCTACAGTATAGTATACTACATTTTTACTTAATTGGATCTCTTTAAACCTTAGACACCCTCACAGTTTGCTTAAACACTAAATTTTCAGTAAACGATTATATCTTTAAAAGCATTCATTAAATTGGCTGAGGGCTTCTATTTCCGGAATAAAAATTAGAATGTTCATTTCAACATCACGACGAACGAGCTTTGTCAGCTAGCGAACCCAAATAGATAAGCCTCAGATATGGATATCGACCAAAATTCTAACATTTTTTACATTGGGTGAGCATTGGGTTACATAAATACTTTGTTTACCATGTCTATTTGGTCCAGGGGGGAGTGGGCAGAGGGGACTTCTTAATTGTTTTATTAGAAAATATATGTAACTTTTTTTACAAATGTTTCTGATTTGATAGTTTTTTTAAAAATTTTCTCAACTTTACTGTAAATAAAACCTTTACAATTCAGTATAAAAATGTTTATTTATATTAAATATTCTTATAATTTAGTCACAATTTAAAGATATTCTCTCGTTTCTCAATGAGAGTAATCAAACATTTGAATGGCTTCTATTAATTTGAGTCAAAACCGATAGAAGGGCCTACTATTTCTATGTGTTAGAGGTGACAACACCTACAAGCTTTTTGGTAAGTTACCAAGCTATGGTAACCAATGCTAGTGTTCATATACCATTAGCCTATGAATAATGCAGATCCAGATTAGGTGAACATTTTTTCGTATTTCATAGGATAGCAGTCAATAAATCATATTTACTAAGTATTGGCACCAACTTATCAAATGATTCAAAACACATTTGTTTGTTGGATAGAAAGCAAAAAAACACATTTAGAGAATGTGAACTCATTTTTAGCAAATGCTATTAATTATGAATACCCTATCATTTCATACATTCATCAAATTTTTTACCAATAGTTGTACTATATTTGATCTCAATTTAGAATATAAACAATTATTTAGAGATTAGTAATAATTGGTTTACAATTTTCTATTATTTAATGAATAATAATCCAAATATAATGAAAGATTGATTCATTTTGAAGTATAAAATTGTTTCAAATGTCATGAAATGCATGAAAAAGTAAATTCCATACGAGTTATTGAAGTTTAAGTTCATAAAAATAATTATTAATTGAAACATAATTACATTTAAAATATGATTATTTAAACATTTTGTTTATTCATAAAGTAAAGAATAATTTACTTATTAACCGGTTTGCTCTCAAAGCAGATTCTCATTAATTAAAGTTATGAATAATTAAAATAATTTATGCAAAAATTGTGTCCTATTTTAAAGTTTTTGCAACTGCGGTAACTTTTCTTATATATATTATAGAATGACATTTGCGATCATTCATGCATTGCATGACTTGTTGGGAAACATTACATAATTTTGTAATAAAGAGTTTTTTTAATGTAATGCTTGTTGAATATGATAAAGAAAAACCTAAATATTTGTAGCATTTGTCAGATTGAGCTAACTTTATGCATGTTTTGCTTTATGTTTCCATTTTATAGCTAAAACTGATGAAGTCGTCTTTGCTATCAGTAGTTGTGACCTAAGAGACGAAAAAGGTGTGTTAGCCTTCACTAATGCTAATCCATATTTTGGCGCTTTTACTCTTATTGCTTACTTAATACTTGATATAAACTATTTTTAAAGGACGTCAACGAAAATATGAGATGATTATACGTGAAAACACGCCTCAAGAGTTGCCTCCCAATGTTGTGCGATGTAAGTGAAGCCAATTGTTGTAACAACATTTCTCTATGACAGCTCTATAAGGGCTATATTTATTATTCATTAGCATTAGGAATGAATATATACAGTATTTCCTAAGTATGAGTCAATATTATAGTATACTTTTACAGTTTTCGCATTTAATCAGTTGAATGTTTTTCCATTTGTTTCATGCATTCAATAAAATTATAAAATAGTAGTAAATGGAAGAGCAAAAGGTAATGGCAAATGTAATGGAGGAAGTCTGTTATGTAGATTTCATATTTCCAGGATGTCATTATGTCATTACAACCACCACTTTTACATTTTCGTTATTCTCATTTTGTTTCTAACTTTCAGCCAATTCTAAAGTGGACGACGAATTTGATAGTTTGCAACTGGACTTAACCAATATTCGCAATCGATTTGAATCTGGATCTGAAGACAACCACAACAATAACTTATCGGTTCCGGACAAATCTTCTCTTCAAAGATCTGAAAGCATTCACTTAAGAATGCAAAAGTATGCAAATGTCACCATTTATGCCATAGATAGATAATTATTAGATATTTATTATTTTTGTTTTATTTTCAATAATGAATGTTTTAATTACTTAATGAATAATTGATTTAATAATAAATAATTAAGATATCAAAGCGCTGCCTCTGGAGAAAAGGATTCCTCCCTTCCGTGCAATGATGAAGAGGTAGAAGATGTCAAAGATTCTAATGAACGCGAAAAAATAGTTTTCAGCGGAATGTCTTCATTGAAGTCTCAGTGGGAGGCCGGAGCTATCAATACAAACAAAGAGGACACAGAAGAAGACACTAAAGAAGAATTAGCAAATTTAAGACACAAGTTAGGGTTAGGCAGATCTGAGTCGATGAGACAGGTCTATGAGAGAGCCTGTAAAGGGACTCCAAGCGAAACGCCTGCCAAGACTTCGGATGCAATCATTTTGGATTCATCTGTAAAAACTGTTTCCATTAAAGAGAAGTTCGAAAAGGGAAACATTGACAATGAAACTGAAGAGGAAAGGATTGAACGGCTCAGGAAAGAGAGAGAAGAAGAGATAAGTATTATCACAGAGAGCGAAACTACTTCTAAAGAGGCTCGCAATATATTCAAACAAATCGATGCTTCGGCCGCAAAAGGGTGTCCACTTTCACCTACACTTCTAAATAACGGTTCATCAGTTAATCAAACGAATGGTATCACAAGATCTAAGATTACAGATGGAAGTGAAACAGCATTAGGAGGTGTTGTCAAAAGTGGAGAAGTCTTGAACGATGACATCACTATAGATTCTGCTCAACTTCAGGAACGTTTCACTTATTTTGAAAACTTCAAAGAAGCTCCAAAAGAGCCCAAAAGGTTTCAAATCACTCCTCCGCGAGACGTACAAGAAGTGACTGAAAACAACGCAGAACTGCATCGCGACCCGAATGTGATTCGTTCGTGTGATGCCGTCGAAGATATTCCTAAAGTCGACACCGCAAAGAAAATGCTCGACAAGTTTAAGGCATTAGAAAATCAGAAAGAGAACCAACCCATTGGTCCAAAACCATTGAAACGCATTACACCTCCTCGTGAGTGCACTACTGGTAACGAACCCAATAATCACGAATCATCGCCTGAAAGAGATCCTAATATAAGTGAGTTTTGCATTTGGCTTATGCTCTGCAGTAAGAAGTTATCTCTGTTTATTAATGCTGCCATATAAGGCCCAAAACTATCAAAACTGTTTATTAATATCTATTATTGACTAATGAATCCAAATATTATTCAATCCAAATGTTTTTAGATATTAAATAAACAGTTTTCATAGTTTTGGGCCTTATATGACAGCATATATGATAAACAGATATATTATATGATAAACAGAGAACTCCTTACTGCAGAGCATAAGCCATTTATTAATTATAAATTGCATTAATACTGATTGAAAACATTGATTTGTCTGTTGTGTTGTCAGTTCGCTCTACTCTCAAGACGGATGACATCCAAGTCGTACCCGAAAAGGCCAGGAGTTTGAAAGCGAAATTTGAGAACTGGTCGGCAGAGATCGATCGCGAGAACAAAAGGAATTCTGGCTATGACGACGAGGACGAGTTTATTCCAAATATCGATACCACCAAAAATTTAAGGGCAAAGTTTGAGGCCATTCAAGACGAGCGCAAACCCGCGGATAAACCTAAACCTCGAGTGAATCGTTTTGTTGTAAGTGAAAAGCTATTTAAACAAATGAATGTTATGTATAAAGAAAGATAAGCTAATAATTTGCTAATATTAGAAACAAACTAATCGGTCGCTGCAATGCATGGAGGCATAGAAGGCATATAAGGCATTCCTCAATATTATCAAAAATCTAACTGCAATTCTAAACCATCAAAAAGCTTTTTAGACACAATTATGTAGTAATGATGACACAAAATGACACTAATATTAGTAATTCCTAACGCAGAAAATTACTCGAAGTATTGCATGACTCAATTCATTCGATATAATTAGAGCCAAAATTAATTTCAAACAATGAATTAACCCTTCAATTCATTTAACTAAAGTTTTATTTTTGAAACTTTAAAAAAATATTACTTTTATATTTTTTCATATTTAGTGACCTTTTACACGACCTTTACGACCATTATTTTGGCCAACGATAACCCGATGTCATCCCAATCAGTGCCTCAATTATGTTGATTTCGTAATATATATCACTTGTAAACTTGTAATAACTCTTGTTATGAGAAACCGTTATATAATCATTAATTGATTCTGATTTTAATAATATTGAGCTTTAATTATTTGAGAATTTTTAAAAACAAGTTTATGGTATTTATTCACTGGTTTTCACTTAATTCAGTTTATTATACATTGAATTTAGTTATGCGTTTATGCATTGCATTCTTTTTAATATGAATTAGGCTTTTCATGTATTTAGTGTTGAAAGTATTGGTCAATTATCAATAAAAACCAATTTGGATGTAGTATTCATTTCGTTCAATTTTTATCAATTTTTATCTTTATAACCAAAACTTGTAGTGCGAAACGGGTCCTAACGTATCATCAGATCTCTGCTCTGTTTGTGGCTCAAGAATATATCCAATGGAAAAGTTGGAGTTCAGTGGCATTAGAATTCACAAGAATTGCTTTCGTTGTATTAAATGCAATACTACTCTCAGGTATTGCTTTTGAATTTCATAATTAATTCGAAACATTTGAAAAGTATTATTAAATGTTAAATATTTGCTCTGTTTTGCAGATTAGATAACTTCACGACAACCGCCGATAAATTGTATTGTATTCCACATTACAAACAGTTATTTATGGAAAAAGGAAACTATGAGGAAGGGTTTGGTTTAGAGCAACATAAAGACAAGTGGGCCAACAGACAGCTCATTCATAATAATAACAATAATGATTTCAATGCCACTAATAATAATAATATGAGTTCCAGCAAAAGGGACAGTAGTTGTGATGTCAATGAAAATGATGCTCATCTTGAATATGCTCACGATTCAGACGATTCTCCACATGACTATTAGCGACAATCAATGTTATTGTTATTTAATGAAAATTTTAAGTATTCATTAATGAAATTAGCATTTAATGGCATTTTCTTATTAAGTTCTTATTTAAAATAAGTTAATCTCAAATTGATTCCTATATATTATAATTATTGATATCAAAACGTCTCAGAATTTTAAAACTCAATTATTATTATATCTCCTCTTTTAAGGACAGTTAAAGTGATAAAAAATGTTACTTAAGTTCTAAGGCTTTGGTAAGAGTCGATCCTTTGATAGAATTAGATTTTAAATCAAAATGAATTTAA
>JAQGAN010000330.1:0-11644 GCA_034697745.1 Nothrus palustris
GAAACATTTTATTTGCATATATGCGAATATTTGAAGTAAATTTTGTGCATATTTGTCCGCATCTTAATTATTATGCCTTTTAATGTTACATTTTTCGATTTGAGAAGATTAATTTGAATTTGTAGACTCGAGTTCAATGAATGATGCTCAAGAGCTATTGACCACCATGATTAATGACCAAAAAGCAGGTAAAATTTGTTCTCTAAAATATTTTGCCGATGAAGAAGGAGTCTTACAATATGTATTTTGGCAAACAAGTGGAATGAAAGAAATTTTTCGAAATTATTCCATCATTTGTGTTGATTCTACTTTCAATCTCAACCGATCTGATTATGCAGTAAGCATCCTTATTACCATTGATGGAAATAGAGAAACTCGGATCGTAGCTTTTGAGTTAGTCGTTAGTGACAAACGAATTGACATCATAACAGCATTTTTCGACTGGTTTAATAAAGAAAATCCTTCATATACTAATATAAGAGCGATCTTGACGGATAAAAATCAGTCTCAGATTGAAGTTCTTAAGAATACCTACCCAAACGCTGATATATCCTTGTGTTTATTTCACGTCTTTAAATCTATGAAACTCGAAACGCGTAAAAAAGTCCCCGCATCAGTTATCCAAGATGTCAGAGGTAAAAATTTCGAAATCAACATAATTTTGAAATTAGATAAAATGAAAATGTTATATGCAATATTCAAGTTTTCATTGTTTTTTATTAAAAAATATGTTGATTCGAAACTCTTTTTAATAAATCCTTTCTAAGAATTGTTTTAAAAATAATTATATAGACGATAATTTTCACATACTTTTCAATGACTTCCCATTTTCATAAAAAGCTTTAAGATTGTAATCTCAATAGCTTTTAACCATTCTAGCTGAATTGGTAAACATGGTATATTCTAACGAAATTGATAAATTTCAAAGATATTACCAGAAATTTAAAACAGAATTTGCTAAATATACTGTTTTCATGGATTATTTTGAAGCTAATTGGATGAATTGCAAAAGCATGTGGCTTCAATGTTACAGAGAAAAGCAATTTAATCTTGTTGAAACGACTAATAACAGAATTGAATCATTGAATTGTCATCTCAAAGAACTTGGCAGTTTTTCTGACATCTTACTTGAATGTTATAAGTCATTGACAACGTCTATGACATACTTTGAGGCACAAAAATCCATAAGAAGACATTCCGAAAGATTCAAAATTCCGCTTTATTCAAGGAGTGATATTCCAGAAGTTAGCCAATACGAGTACTTGATTAATGATTGTGTAACTCGAAAAATCGGAGACTACATAGTAAACCAAATTAACATGTCTTTTGAAGATCATAATTTTGGTTTTGAAAAAGTTAATAATGAAAAATATAAAATCAGTTGTGATGGACACAGGGCTGTCGAGACAACGATTAATAATTGCACTTGTTTTCGATTTGTAAACAAAGAACTTCCTTGTTTCCATTTATTCGCTCTCAGAAAGCACTTAAATTACGCTCTATTCGAAAAATCTATGGTTCCTGCACAATTTGATAAAGAAATTTATCTGCAAAGATCAAATTTAGTTTCTCCGATCACTAATTTGGATGAAAGACCATTTATATCAAAGTATAGTCCATGTTCATCATCAAAGTTTTTAAATGCTCCTATTGAAACCGACAGACTCGCGACCATAATGTCAAAAGCTGGAGAAAAAACTTATAAATCTCAAATTTCAGTTGTGAAAATTTTAACTGAAGCTTTTGCTGAAAAGAAAAATGTCAGAATTATAACTGATGGTGATGATTTATTTAGTAGTGAAGAGACGATTGAAGAAAGTCCGACTCCTGAACATGTTCCATCACCTCCGGAAGGAGTTTTACAACCAATTGTTATTGCACCTTTTCAAAAAATTCAATTTACTTCAATTCCTGATTTCAGACAAATTCCAACTTCAAGTCGTTCTGTTAAGCCACAACTTCCACGAGGCTCAGAAAAAAGTCGTACATCTCATCAACCTTTGCATTCTGAGCTCGCAAACATAAGACCCCTATTAAGAGAAAAATTTGTCGGTCGTCCTTCACAAACATTGACAGCAATTGGCAAATCAAGATCACAACCTAAACCTTCATTAAGATTACGTCAGAATAAACATCTAGTCATCAGATCCATTAGAGAACATCCAGAGCTTGAGGTAATATTTTCACTAGCATTTCACTTGTATCTATAAATTCAATAATATAAGTTTAACTTAAAATTTTTGAATTACTTAAAGATCTTCGATGGCTTCGATTACGAATCAAAAGTTTGGTCTGACGACGAGGAGATTTACATCCTTAACTGCGCTGAACCAAATCCGAATTGGGTTCGACCCCCAGATTTTCCTATACCGCTATCGAAAAGAGACAAAAATCTGATCACTGAGAGAAAAGAATGGTTGAATGATAGAGTTATCATTGGTATGATGTATAAACTCAAAGCTGAGTTCTCTTATATCAATGGATTACAAGATACACTTTTATGTGGTTTATTTGTTATGAATCCCGAAAGAGGTATTTGGAATTTCATTGAAAAGTAGAAATGAATCATTTTAATTATGATTTGAATTTTTGGCATTTTAAACAGGACTATATGATCCGAGCAAATCTAAAATTCCGAGATTCAGACCTCTACCTCAATCTGGAGATTTCGTTCAAATACTCAATTTGAATAGTAGACAACACTGGATTTGCATTGGAGGGAAGTGTGATTCAAATCAAACCATCAGAATCGATGTTTATGATTCATTAAACAGCTACTTTTTGGACCATGAGCTTGTGTCTCAAGTTTCGAGTTTGTTTAGATGCCATCAAAATCTTGAAACCTTAGAATTTGCTTTTTATACTGTTACTGATCAGCTCGACGGTTCTTCTTGTGGAGTCCATGCGATCTCCAATGCAATTGTTTTATGTAATGATGCTTTTCCGGATTGCCGTCAATACATTCTTTCCCAAATGAGACCACATCTTGTTTCTATCATTGAAAATGGCGAACACACGGAACTTTTCCCTGAATTTGTTTTCAACGATCGTGCTTTAGAGTCAATCAAGAGAGCCCAACCTGTTTTCTGCTGTTGTCGATTAAGGGATAACGGATCGGAGATGTATCAATGCAATCGTTGTTTCGAATGGTTTCATACAAAATGCCTGAAAAGTTCGGTCGATCAAAATTCACTCTTTTATTGCGATTACTGCTATGAACGAAGATGCAGAGTTCTTTACTCTGAAATTTAACTTTCTCTGAAATTTTAAATTTTTTGAATTACAATTTGAAGTCATAAATTGAATAACTATTTTGAACTTTTTCAATAAATCATTTGTTAAAGTGTGTAAAAGATTCTTAATTCAGTTAATTTATCAAGTTTCAAATTTAATTATTCTAAATAATGTTCGCATAAATAACCGGTAGTTATATTCGGCGAAGAAGTTCGCCGAAATAACTATTAGTTATACTGGCGATTTTTTTTGCCGTTATAAACAGTACCGTTTTAATTTATATTAAAACAAAGACTTGAGAATTGAAGATTAGATGAAAGTCATGGCAACACATTTGTAAATCTAATCTAATCTTTCATTTTATTTGTTTCCTTATTTTGTTATTAACAAAAATGGAGTTAAATATTATACATTATTTTTATAATAAATTAAATACAGTTTTTGAAAATAATATAAAATTTTCATTTTTTGCAAACAATTATTTTTATAAAGATAATAATATAATATTAATCACAAAAGAAACGTTGAACGTTGAAAACATTATAATTTTGAATTTTTTGGCGCTTTTTCAACAAATGGTGTCTTATGTTTTTGGATATATAAATATTAGTGATGAAGAGATTATTGAAGAACCAAAAGAAACTGAATTCAAGTCATTTAATGTAATGTTTATATTTTATATGGGAATAACATATAATGAAAAACAGAAATTTAAGTAAATTTAATGACAATTTAATTAGACAAAGATTTTATGAAAAAGAGTTTTTCGATTGGAAAGAAATTGGAAGTGGAAGTTATGGGACAGTCTTTGAAGTAAAACATATAAATCATAATAAAGAAGAAGTAAAGTTTGCTATAAAGAGAATTGAGTTAAATTTTAATGAACAAAACAATGACTGCGTCAATGAAACCATTTTAAAAGAATCGGAAAACTTTTCTGTTATTAGAGAGTTGTATAATGAAAAAGTAATTAATACATATGACTTGTGGTTTGAAAATACAAATAACATAAACAATGAAATACACAAATAATTTAAGTTATTAAGCTATACTTAAATCAAGTCTTTGTTTAATCTTAAACCAAACTTATGATAAAATCAATTTAAAAGCATTTAATGCTTATTTTTAGGCAAAATCATTAACCAAGTGTCATTTTATTGAATATGTTTTCTATGTGACGTTTTTAAAAACATTATCACATGTGACAATAGCGAGATGTGATACTAATTCCCATACATTAACATAGGGCCCAATATTGTGCGAACACATTTTGGTGATTATAACGCGTTTGTGACTATATCCGAAGTGATTATAACGAGAAATAACTATATTTGTAGCGATGGCTTCAGTAAAACCATCAAATTGCGGAAATTATACAGCAATTGTTCATGATTTCAATAGTAAATAAGGGGTCATATAATATTACGTCACGCAAAAAGTGTCTATACTATAACCCAAGCTCATTCTTGTAACGCTATTTTCACAATTGTTTTCTATGGCGAGTCACGAATGCCTTTGACCCCCTACCCTCCCCAATTGCGTAACTTAATATTTATACGATTTCTTATTTACTATTGAAATCATGAACAATTGTTGTATAGTGAAGACTAGTGTTTAGCATTCATACAAACCGTATGGCGTCTTAAGGGGTCGTTATTCGCGCAGGAAATGTATTGCGTGTTTTCGAGTGAATTATTAGGACAATTAATAAAAGACATAAAAGATATCTATCTTAAAGAGGAAGTAATAACTCTCTTATCAATTATACAAATAAAAACATTGCCAAAAATAACTTTATGAACAAGTGATGATTATTTGAAATTTCTTAATAAACCATCGCTTGAATTGTTTTTTAAGAATTATTAAATTTAAATCTAGTTATTTGTCTAATTTAATTACGATTAGAAGAATATTTAATACTCTGATTAATTGTTAGCTTTTAGATCTTTTCACAATCGATTATTTAACAGATTAATTATTAAAAAACTGTTATCATTATGAGAATGATTCAAATATTCTTTATTTCTAATACATTGTGTTTTGCATTTAATTTATATAATTGGTGTTGTGTTATGTTATTTTATTTTTTAGAGATGCCAACGCTCGATTAACTCAGAGGGGATTGGTAGGGGTAAAATGGCGGATTTTGCCAAAAAAATCTCAGGGGGTATAGGTAGGGGTATTTTTCAAAATAATCAAACTTCAACTTTTTTGAGCTTTATATGTGTTTTGAAAGACTAGAGTCAATATAAAATGAATACTATATTTGGAATTTACTTATAAGCCGATTAACCTTTTTAATTAATTGTGGTAAAATTTCACTTTTTTGGGAATATTATTTTTCAATGAGAAATAAAGCGACAATTTATAAAATAGCTTTTTAAATATTTTTAAGTTTGATATTAAATTTGATACTTATTGTCAAAAAGAGTGGTGTACATAGTGTTTGATATTTTAAAGGACAACTTATTTTTCATATTTTTGAAGAACAAAATAATATTTTTATTAATAATAATATTCACGTATCAAATAATTGATTTAACTATCAATTATTGTAAATATGAAACTGTGATTAATATTAAAGCTGATACATACCGCGGTCGATTACCTCATGTCTCATTTTGTAGTGATTTAAATATAGAAAATTATAAAAGTTTAAATCTTACAAAAATAATAAACCAATCTATTTATTTTGACCTTATAAAACCAAATAGGATTTCTATTAAAGCAAGTTTTACACTATTTAATAAAAAATTTATATATATTTTGCGAAAGGATGACTGAAGACGATCCTAATTAAAGACCTGATAGTCAGCAAATACTCGAAGACAAAAGTTTGTGGGCTTTAACTGAAAATGCATTCGACGTTGAAAAAGAGTTGATCGAGTTCTGCAATAATTGTGATGATAAGTACAAAAAAGGCTATACATTTAGATTAGTGAATAAGTTGTTTAGCACAGAAAAGATAAATATTTTCTGCAATGACTGTAAGAGTCTGATTGTTGGTTTCAAATATAGCTGCACTAATTGTCGAGACTATGTTATCTGCGGAGATTGTTATAAAAAGTTAGATTTTCATAAACTGTATCATCAATTTATTCAATATGAACCGAATGAGTTTGTGAGTATTACAACAGCAAAACAGTTAAAGTGCAAAAGGCAAAAAATAATGTAGAATTTTTTTTGCTTATCATATTCTACTTTTAGAAGTTAAATAATCTTAAATAATTTAATGCCGTAAAAAAGATTATTAAAATTAAACTTAAAATTTAACGCAAGAAATTGGTTATGTATAGTAAAGTATAATAAACTTGCAAGTTATTAAGTTATTTATTTAATAATATGAAACTTTAAAACTTATAAATTTATGTTTTTAAGTGTATTCCTTAAGTTCTAAAACTTATTGATATAATTGAGAATGGGCTGCTTAGCATTTATCTTAATAATCTCGATGCTTAATCTAACATCACAGACAATAAACTATTTATTTATGTTGCGAGCGCATAACATTAAAGCTTATATAAATTAATAATATTATATAAGCTGATTATTTAAAATGATATTGAGTTTCTAGCATATCTAATGTGATATTTAGTCAGGGATACCATTTCCCAGCTTTACGCTGGAGCCTCTAGCTTATTTAGTAGCTTCTCCAACGTAAGAGTTAAGCTGGAGGTTAGAATGAAACCTTAGAACCTACAGCTTTCAGACATTTTCCACAATTTTATGAAAATTCAATGTATTTTTGACAAGCAATCAAATGAAAGCACGATTTAATACATTTAACTCAATTGTCTCAACAATCAAAGCCTCGACAAAGTACATTATCTCTACACTTAATGTCTCGACTGGTGCTGTATGCTATCTTTCATTAAAACCTATGATAGTCTTTACTTTTATTTTTTCACTTACTTATAATATTACAATATAAGGGACGATAAAAGTACAGAATATCATAGCTTTTAATGAAAGTTAGTATACAGCACCAGTCGAGACATTAAGTGTAGAGATAATGTATAGACACATAATGTGTCATAAAGAAGATTGTCATAAAAATGGTTCTAAGTTTTGCTCAAAAAGAACAACTAATTCAGTTATTTCAAGAAAACCCAAAATCTATAGAATACTAAAGTTGCCAATTATAAAAATAAACAAATGAGACAAACAAATTTTAATTATAACGAATAAATTTTATATAAATTTTTCAAAATTTCATTTTATTGAATAAAAAAAATTTGACATTACAAATATCCTTTGCAGCATTTAATTTTCTAAAAATCAATATTTTGATTGCCAAACAACTTAACCATTATTAAAATAATCAGAGAAATTATCTCTAATTAATTTTGCTAATACTTGAATTCTATTGGTTTTCATAAACCGAAATTGGGAAAATAAATTGCATTGTGTGGATGCAAAATTGCAAGTTTTAATTCGTTTTGCAATTTACTGCAATAAAAATTGCTGCGTCTGAACCGCCCTTTAAACTCTTTATAAAATGAGAGTTTTATCCGAAAAATACTCCTCTTTAATTATATGTCGTTTTTTCTGTAATTTTTTCTCAGTAACTAATAATTCCATATTTAATATGTATTTCGTTATAATAAATATTTCGCTTCTATTAATAATTAAATACTATTTTAAACTTTTATTAAACTAATTTATAATAATTGATAAACTTATTGTACTTTAAGAATATTATACTTTGCTTTGACTTATTTTAAACATAATTAATAATTGAATCTTATAATTGTGTACTAAACTTAACATTATTTTAATAAATATATATATATAAACTGAAATTTTCCGACCAATGCATTTATTTAATATTTTAATTTCTTAATTAAAAACTGATGGACGATAACATGTGGTTCGCCTTTATTGTTGTCTTTAATCAATTTCAAACGTTATTTCTTAAATCCTTAGAAAACTTTTTAGACTTAAGAATTTTCTTGAGTTAAATGATTTGAAAAAGTTTATAAACTTTATAAAAATGTATTATAAAAAAATACTAATAGTTTTACTTTTGTGTTACGAAAATTTTTCATTTGAGATTTTAATAATTTTTAAGTCTTGACTTTTAGTAAAAGTCTTTATAAAGATTTCTAAACTGTCCTTAAACTCAAAGTAAAGAAGCAAAAGATAAATAGATATGATTTGGATTAAGAAAGTTGAAGGTTGTTTACAATTGATTTCAGGAAATAGTGTTTACAGTATATGTATTTAAATAGAAATAAAGAGCTCAATTGGGTAACTGTTATAAAGTGACGGGTGAACTACCTTTTTATAATTCTCTTCCTATTGTTACAATACAATAGTTTTAGTTGTTATTAAAAGTTTTATAAATAGTATTTCCTCTTAATATATGAATTGTATTAGTTATTAAACTTTAATTATATTGTTTTTAAAAAAAATTATTACAATTATTTAAAAGTTATTTTTCCCAAATATAGATAGAAATGACTTCAAAAACTAAATATGATTTTTATGTCAATTCATTTGAAAGATTTGGTGACGATTTGTGTGAATTGTTATTAAGTTATCTAAGATTTGAAGACAAAATAAGCTTTGAATGCGTTTCACATCAGTTCCAAAGACTTCTCTTTAATAAACAATACGTTTTACAAGTCTTTGAAGACGAAAGGAATGCAAAAAACAATTTATTTAAATTATTGAAAGTAATAAATCGTAATTTTTATGAAAACAGTGAATTAGATTTAAAAGCTTTTGAAAGTGTGTTAAAAAAATGTAAATTTATTAATAAAATAGTTATTGATTTTAATGGCATTAAAAGTGAAAATAGAGGAAAAGTATTGCAATTAATTGCAAAATATGTGAAACATTTGAAGTCAATTGAGTTCGACTTTAAAGACATTAATGAAAAAGTTTTGATAGGATTCGGAGAAAAATGTGGACAAAAGTTAGAAAGTATATATTTTATATCAAAATCTAATAATTATGATTACAAACGATTCATGAAATTGTGTCCAAACATAAGATCATTAACTAATATAAGACTCGAAGACATCATTGAAAACAGTGACTTATTAGTGCCTAAACTCATATCTGTTAAGGAATTAATAGTTGACCAGAAATTTGATATCAATTTATTTGAAACTTTTGTTAATAAGATTCACAACTTTTTAAAATGTTTGGGAAATAGCTATCACTTCAGTATAAGCCCAACAAATATTCTAAAAAATATCTCACATTTTGTGAATTTACAAGAATTACATTTGAATATAAAGTTATCCTTTGATTACAACCAAGTTATGAATTTGAATAAACTCTTACATAATATCGGCATTAATTGCAAAAATATTACTAAATTATATATAGATTTATATCATAACTATTACGCTATAGATTTAGAAAACAATTTTGATTTTTTGAAATCTTTCACTCAATTGAAACGATTAGATCTCAACTATTGGTCAAAACAGACACTTAAGTCATTACAAGATTGCAAACAATTAACTCATTTATATCTCGACTGCCGTTCGTTTAAAATAATACACTTTTTTGATGAAATAGACGTATATTTACCACAATTAACACATTTCTATTGCTATTTATGTCAGGATTTTAATGATTTTCAGTTGAAGTCATTTTCAAAACTGAAGAAATTGAAATGTCTTATAATCGATAATAATAATAATAATAATAATAATAATAATAATATCTTTGGCTGAAAGCAATCATTTTTGTTATTTCGTTCACTCTTTTGGTTTAAAACCTGATGAAAGTGAAGAACATTTTGATTATTTAGAGTTTTTAACGAATAAAAATATGAAAATTTACTGAAAAGCTTAGATATTATTCTATTTTCAAAGTTTAATTATTACTATGAATTACCATTAATTTTAAAGAATGAGATAATTGAAGTGAATGTAATATATGTAATGTATTTAATATTTTGAAATGTAATGAACCAAAATTTTACTTAATTTATATGACTTTAATAAAAGTTAATGTTATTAAAAATAAATTTTTATTAACATTCACTACAAGTGTTATAACCATACCTCGGATTTGAGGTAAAAGCTAAAAGGATTCTATACAGTCCATGCTATGGTTGTCAATATATATACAATTGATCCGCAATAATGCTTTTCAACAATATATTAAAATATTAGAAATTAAAATTTAAAATTTTTAAAAGTGTGATTATTTTTTCTATAACACTTTTAACAAAAATAGCTTAGAATTAAAGGGATTTAAATTTTGAAATTATACAGTATGTTCCAGAAGTCACGAAAATAGTGTTGCAGTGCGTGCATGCATTTTGTATGGAATTTTCGTATATTTTATTCAAGATTTCATATTGAAATCGAATGTGTTTTTAATTGAAAATTAGAGACAAACTTTTCGGATTGTAATACAAAAAGCAAATTCACTTTCTGTGCAAAAATAACTATTAAAACAAAAATATCAGTCGTAGGTCAAAGAATATCTTATTTAGTAATAGTTAAGCTTAAGTTATATCAAATTGTAATTAATATTGTTTAATATGTGAAAGTGAATTAATGATACAAAATTTATATATACAATAAAATAGGAATTAATCCTTAAAAATATAGCATAGGATATAAGTGTGAGATGAAAGATAGCATACATAATAAATAAAATGCAAATTAAAAATAAGTACTATTTAAAGTGAGACAACCTTGAATTTATTTTGTTGTTGCAATGCCGTTGAGTTAATGTTGTTATCAGTAAACAATTGTTGATTTCCTATACTGTATAGTGAATATCTTATTAACCCTTAGGCCGCGGCAGTTAAATTGCTATTTATGCGCTTCACCGCGGCCATAGAAATTGCAACAATAAGTGATTTAATTTTTAAAAATATTTTATCCAATCAATTGTTAGTAATAATTTCTCGTTTAATTAAACAAATAAATAGATTATCCCAAAAGTTTGCATTATTGGTTAAGCGCGCAATCCCTGAATTAATAAATAGAGACACATTTTCGGGTTCTATTTTTTGACCACTGACTTCTATAAACTGACTATGATCTTTTTTTATTCTAATTGAAAATTACTTTGAATTCGTTCAGAGTCTTTGTTTATCCTTTTTTTTATAAGAATAGACACCATTTGACTTTATAAAAAAATAGCATTATTAAAATAATATACTTGTTTCAAACAAAATTGCTAGATTCTAAAATGTTTTCTTCGACAGTATTCCTCGTGACACTCAAATCAAATAATTATATTATTTAGTTTTGCAAAACAAATTCACAGGGTTTAAGACTAACTTTAATCTGTTTTAGAGCGTGACATTTTATACTAATTACAAAGTTAAAAAGAATAAAAAAAGAATCAAAATTCTCCTCATTACTTATTATATAAGTTTTGTTAAGATATACTTAACTTAGTATATGCTTAATTATAAACCATTTGTTTA
>JAQGAN010000331.1:0-11637 GCA_034697745.1 Nothrus palustris
TTAGTTTAAGTATAACATAACAATTTATATTTATATTGTATAAGTCTTTTTATTCTGAACTTCACAGAGAAATATTCTATGAATTGTGAGTTAACATAAATATAATTTTTACTACAAATTAGGCTAACGTTTAATTCTCAATGCAATCAATTTGTTTGAAATGATTGGCTCAACAATAATCCCTTTAATCTTAAGCCTAGTTTTGGTAAAGGTTTCATACATTGATGGCATAGTTTGGACACAGCCAGAGCAGATCCATCTTTCATATGGAGGTAATAGATAAGTAATGATAGCTTTGAGTAATTATTTTAAGATTTCGGCTCAAATCACTATTTAAAGTCCAAATCTCTGTATTGTTTTAAAGCAAATTCAAATCAAATGATAGTCACGTGGACTACATTAGACATAACAAACACTTCAACAGTTGAATACGGGATCAATACTTTTGATAAATGGAGTTTCGGCTCCAGAACTAAGTTTACTGATGGAGGAAATGAGTCCAGAGTTTTTTATGTACATAGAGTTATCTTAAATGGTTTAATACCAGATCAAACATATAGTAAGCAATAGATTGTATTTCAAGATTATGTTAATAAACTATTTTATATTAAGAGTATTTCAACAATAGTATACCATTGCGGTAGTATTGATGGCTGGAGTCCTATCTTTTGGTTTAAGTCTATGAAAGAGGGCTCTAATTGGAGCCCAAGATTCGCAGTCTTTGGAGATTTGGGTAATTTTAATGGACAATCTATTCCAAGATTACAACAAGAAGTTCAAAGAGGGATGTATGACTCGGTTCTTCACGTCGGTAGTTATGATTATAAACACATTATTTAAATCTCATTATTAATGCCTGTGATATGTTTTAATAAAAGGCGACTTTGCATATGATTTGGATTCTGTGAGTCAACTATTTGAATACTTCCATACATTTGACTATTAATTAAAACGTTTTTACGTTAATCTTAAGGACAACGCGAGAGTTGGAGATGAGTTTATGCGACAAATCGAACCAATCGCTGCTTACATTCCATATCAAGTTTGCCCCGGAAATCATGAAAATAAATAGTTCGTAATTAAAGTCCTTAAAATGATTTGTATGAATAAGTTTTATAATTCTCAAATACAAATTATTTATCATGTGTTGAATTATAGCAATTTTTCCAATTATGACAATCGCTTTTCAATGGCAAACAGTGGTAGTGGTCTTATTAATAATCATTATTACAGTCAAAACATAGGACCCGTTCATCTAATATCGTTTTCAACTGAGTTCTACTATTTCATTGAGTTCGGTTGGAAGCAATTGATTGAACAATACTTATGGCTCGTCAATGATTTACATGAAGCCAATAAACCCGAAAATAGAGCTTTGAGACCATGGATTATAACAATGGGTCACAGACCTATGTATTGCAGTACTGATGACAAGGATGACTGCACTCGTAAGAATAGCATTGTATGTCTTTTTAATTCAAATCATTGGTTTTGCATACCTTTATATAGGAAATTTTTTTTTAATTATTAGATAAGGAAAGGCTTACCAATAATACATTCTTTAGGTTTAGAAGATTTATTTTATGAAAATGGCGTTGACGTTGAGCTGTGGGCTCACGAACACGTCTATGAAAGAATGTGGCCTTTATATGACCAAAAAGTCTTCAATGGCACAACTGATGAGCCTTATAAAAACCCTTCAGCACCGCTTCATATCATTACTGGATCTGCTGTAAGAAGTTTAACATTGAAATAAATTTTTTTGTTAAGTTTATATGAAATTTATGATAGGGTTGTAAAGAAAGACACGACTCCTTTGTGCCAAACCCTCCGCCTTGGAGTGCAGTCCGAATATCAGACTATGGATACACTCGAATGACAATATTAAATAAGACTCATCTGAATATTGAACAAGTTTCTGATGATCGAGTAATGCTTTATTGTGTAATAAAAGTGAATCATTTATTTACATCATTTTTCTGATTGTTATATATAAAGGACGGAGAAATCGTGGATAAAATAGTGTTAGTGAAGGAAACGCATGGAATGAGGCGTAGGACTCAATTTTGAACGAGAGACGGACACTTTATCGACAGCCACTTTATAGAGAGCCACTTTATCTAATCTGTTAGGTTAGGTTAGATTAAGTTAGGTTGGGTTAGGTTAGATCAAGTTAGGTTGGGTTGGGTTAGGTTAGGTTAAATGGCTGTCGATAAAGTGGTCTTGTTGATAAAGTGATCCACTTCCATTTTGAACACCTTTGAGACGGGAATACTTTAAACTATTTAATTTGAAGACAAAACAACTTATATAAAGTTTATTTTTTACTTCTCAATTCTGTCTTAATCGATATCTTATAAAAAACTACAAAACGTGCATTTTTCGCATATTATAAAATTGTGAATTTTTAATTCAATGTTATATTAAATGGTTTATAAAATCACATTAATTTCTATTATGGAATAAATGATTAAATTAGTTTAGAGTACATTTTGTTCTTAAAATCTTCATATTTGGCATTTTTAATGCATTGATTAAATGAAGATTTTTTAATAATTGGTACCATTTGAGGAACATTATTATGAAACAAACTTAAAATAATAATAAAACAATATTTTTCACGAGTTGGGATTTATTTAGCAATTTTCGGTTTGGTTGAACTCTTGTCTTCTTCTTCTAAACATTCCTCTTGTTTCTAAAAATATAAATAAATTAAGTATTGAAGAAGTTTTTTTAAAATAAATCATATTTTAGTCAGATTTTAGTAAAACTACATTTCAATTTAATGAAAAATAAACATTCCTTAACTAATAGATTTTACTACTTTTCCCACACATTCATTTCCGGTATTACTAATTGATATTCTTTTTAAGAATGTTTCAAATGTTTAAATACAAATGTAATGTCAAGAAATGTTAATTCGCAGTATATTTCCCATAACTTATGTAACTTTACCTTTAGTTATAACTAATTGTAGTGAACTTTTATGAAATAAAACTATATTTAACTGCCAAACCTGGACGTATATCTTATTAATTATAAATAAAATGAGAGTACGAACTAAAATAATTGTCACTACAATATTTAGACTTACAGTTATTATATAATTGCTATGTCTCGTATTGTATGAGATTTTTCTGTTACAAAAATGTTCAATAATCGAGACAATAAATGCAAGAATCAAACCAACAGTCAGTATTAGTAAACCAACCAATACATTGCTTATAGTAATGTTAGCGTTTGATAATTCCTACAAAAAAAGTTGTTCATATTTTATTATATTGTACTTAATCTCAATATTTATATGATATTTTAGATGAATCATTATAATTAACCTTAATATCAATGATTTTGCACTGTGACCATTCACTCCACCATTTGTTCTTCAATTTGGCTAAATTTCCATTTTCTTTCAATTGAATGATAGCTCTATTTAAAGGCTCTCTAGTGATGAAGAATAGGATAAGATGAAGAATAATGAAGAATAAGATCGGAACTAATTGTCAATATACTAGTATATATATTGAGTTCGAAATACCTGATGGGTGATCCCATTGGTAATGCTATGCCATATTCAATATCGTGAATATTTTTGCCAATTTTGAAAGTATCGCAGGGCTGGCGATCACTGATATAATCATTCATCGCTGATTCCAAAATGAAAGCATATTTACCGTCTGATTGTCTCACTTTTTGAACGCCTTCAGCATAAGAATCAACAAATACGTTATTCATCATTTGCATTCTTTCCCACATTCGCACATAAGTCGCAACTTTTGATCTCTATTTTGTCAAAATAAGACCAATCACAATATCAAGAAATCAATTCTAAAATAATAACTAATATTTTTTTTTAATAATTATTTACTCTAAAAAATGCTTCAGTTGAGGAGTATCTTAATGGACCAAATTCTACAGCAGTTTGTTTTAAAAGATCTTCAACCGAAGTGATTGGTATTAACATTTGGTCAACTAAATGAAGGCAACAATTATTGAAACATTTAAAGAGCAGTTTTAAAATCTCACATACAATAAGCGAAAGCATCACTTGTTGTTTCGTAATTTCCTAAAACATTGAATAAAGTGAATCGCATTCGAGTAGTGACTGAATGTGCGGTTAAATTAGCCAAATATGAGGTGATTGTTATGAAGACAAAAAGCCACCAAACACTCGACACTATGCGACTGGAAATAGAGTGCGGATAAATTCCTGACACCTGATAAACAAGAACACCAACTGAATAGCTTAGACTCGAGAATAATGTTATATTGTTTTCCACACGATTTGAATTATCTCTGATATCGCGTTCAAATGACAGCTTTGAAACAATATAAAAAACAAGAGTCACTGCGAATAAGGCTATTATAATTGAAGCCCAAACTTCTTTAGTTAATGGTCTCAGGAATGGAAATATATCTGGAGTAACAGAGGTAGGCTTTTTCATCATAATTGATATTCCGGATGTCATAAAAGGTTGAGTAAAATCAACAACTCTTAGTCTTGAATGTGTTATAGTGAGTGGTGCAATAGCCATATCAACTTTATTTCTAATGAGTTCCCCAATCATCCCATTCCAACCCAAGCCATCGGATGCGCCATATTTTGAATCGTTAACTAATACTATTTTATAGTTTAAACCAAGATTGTCGGCCAACAAGTCTATGAAGTCTTTTAGGTAGCCTTCAAACTGATCATTACCATACAAGTGTTGGCCACTATACAACTCTGCATTTCTACGCATAAGAAATGGTTCTTCCTATTGAAATACATGTTATAGTATGTTAATCATGGATCTCATGAATTATATACACTATTTTCAATTGTTTTCTGAATTATTCTGTTTTGTCAAATCAAATGAATCTTAACTTGTCTTTTGAATAAATTTTGTGTTCGGATTTATGAATATTTCAAATTGTAGTTTAGTTTAGAATTTTGAATAATATGAATAATAAATTTTGTATATCCAAAGAATTCTATATTCTAGAAGAATGTATATTCTATATATTTATATGAGATGTTTTGATGTATTTGCAAATTATAGATTAAATGATTACCAAAATGGAAGTGATAGTATATGTCATATTTTGATTGAAAAGTGTTGATTTATCATTAATTCTCAATCTATTTGCATCCAATACATTAAGTCCAACCAAATCTGTCCACAAAGCGATCTGAGAATAAAATATAGTATTGATTTGCAATTTAACAAAATACAAATTGTTAACATTTTATCAACTAATGCAAAATTGATTTGTTTCAAAAGCACAATATAAGTAAAGTAGTGGCTATAAAAACATGATCTCAAACAGATTTTTTTGACAGGACCTGATATGTCTTTTATTTATTGTTAGTCTAGAAAGACTAATAACTAATTCATACAATTAATCTTTGCTTTTATGTTCGCACGTTTGGTCAATATATGTTTATTTGAGTTAGACATCAACTCATAGAGTTTTGAAAGCAACTGAAAAGATATTTTTCTTTTCATATAACACTCAATTATATTTTAAGCAAAAAAGCTCTATATGAACGCTCAACTGCGAAAGACAGATATATTAAGTCACATAAATCATTTACCTTTTCAAATAATCCATTATTGCTTATCTCAAATATTTCTATTGTGTAGTTCTTTCTGAGACCACTGGTATGAAACTCAATGTTACCACTAATTCCATGAGTTGTTACCTAATTATAAAAATAATCGCAATTTCCAATTTAATATTTTTTAAAAATTTCAATATTACTTAAATAATACAATTAATATTTAATAAAAATACTTAATAAATATATTACTAACAATTTTTAGGTGATTTGCTATAATTTCACCGAATTTGAATGGTTTGAGTGTAGGACAGGTCGGATCGACAACTTTTCTCGTGAAATTCACAGTTGATATCACAGATTCAGATTCCAATGCTTTGGATATGTTTATCTGCGATTGTATTATCAGATTAAAAGCTTCCAACAAAACTTTAGTTCCGTCGTAAGCGAGAGCTTCTTCGAGCTATAAAATAGATATCAAAGATTACTCTTAATAACCTTTTTGTAAAGCCTTCCATAAACTGTTTGAAAGCTATTTTAAAACTTACTGAAGGTGTTTCATCCACTCGAAAATCAAGCAAAGAAGCTTTCATTTGTGTCAATTTTTTAAGTTCACTTTTATCTGCGGGCAAAGCAAAGCTCGTGATATTGACGGCATTAAAAGCTGCCGGAACTTCTTTAGACCACGAATCGTTGAGCATCTATTTGGGGATAATATACTTTCTATAAGTATCACTAAATTCTTCATCATTCCAACACTTAATACTATTTCGATTAATTTTTTACTAATGCTTTCATCTCTTTAGCTCTCATAACTCAAAGGTCTACTCAAAGATATCATAGATGTTTAGAAATATTATTATTTCTTTAAATTTGATCAAAGTATTGATACTTCTTAAAAGTCTTTTGTTCGATAATATCTAACAGTTTTATTGATTGATATTTCAAAATCGTTATTCATTTTCCAAAGATATATAATTAAATTTGAATTATATATTTACCAAATTTGTTAGTAAATAATGAAAGTTAGTTCTTTCCATTGCTGTGTCCTGAATATGATATGCAATCAATGCTTTTGAAATGTGAAGATTGCAGTTGAGGATCACATATTTCATGCTATCTTTCTTTTCGCGGTCCAATGATTTTAACAATTTATAGCCGTCTCCGGCATTACTTATACGCTTAATAGTTGTCAATTGTATTTTATGATCACTTCTATGAGAATGTCTAAGCAATTCTTGTAAATTAAAAATTCCTGAATAAGAATGAGAGTTGTCATGAGTAGAGTAGTATAGAATAAATCTAATGAAAGTCGATTAGTCACAACTTGCCATAATCCGAGTCATATATATAGATGATTTTATGCCATTGATACCATTTAAGTACACTTATAATTGCCGACCAATAGTTAGGCTTTAAGTTAATTCCGTAAAAGTCTGTGTACTCATTATAACTTCTCTCATGAGTAGGAAAGAGATGAGAACTTCCAATAAGAGGTACCTATATTTATATAATGATAATTAACGTGATTCACGTAATGGGCTTTTATTACTATAATCTAATTTCCTGCATCTCATATTGTTATATAATTCTAATCAAATAAGTTAACTTTCGAAACATAAAATATTTCACTATTTCATTATCACAAGAACTTGTCTATCAAACTGTCTGTTTGCCTATGATATGAATAAGTTGGTGACTATTCATTCATAAAACTGATTTGTGCTAAATTTGAGCCCCATTTATATTTGTAACAAACACTACATAAGTGTAGAGCTATTGAATGACTTGGGATGATATAAAAAAATATGAAATTAACGTTTCAATTGAGTCACACAATAATGAATCATTTCAGTAATTTATTCCCTCTCTAAAGCTCCTCTTCAGAAATAAGTAAACAAGTCATGCAGAATCAGCTCCAAAGGCATCCTTCCTGTTTTTGATCTCATCACAACTCGATTGTACTTCATATAGATTTTGTTAACTGACTGTAAAAATGGCTCTTTTTATGTTTTTCCTATCAAATAAAATTGTTTTTTCTAATCTCTGATTACTTTAATTGTTTGCAATTTTTATTAATTTAGTTAAGAATAATATGACTTAAACTAATTTATCCATAGCTTCATCTTTTAATAGAGTTAACTTAAGTTTCATAGTGTAATATAAATTTTATTTTGGTATTAATTCAAATTCATGAAAAAAACTAATGGTCTAATTATATGAAGTTTTGAAAATTTGACTTAACTTATGAATTATAACATAATTGAATCACATTTATGTCGCCCAGATTTCAAGTTATAATCAATTTTACAGCTTAAGTACTGCTATATTTTGAATAAATTAAAACTTTATAAGCTTAAGGGTTGGTGCGCTCAATTATCAAATCTCTGATTGAGCTGATTATACTGTGCCATGTTTTTCATCAATGAATGAAATTCAATTATGATATGAGATGCAGTTTAATTTTCAAATAAAAAGCTTATAAATGCATACTCTGTACGTATTAGAAAATGAAAGCGCAGATTTGTATGCAAACGATCCAAAATGAGGGGCAAGAAAGGCATAAATCCCGCGATTAAAATGAAGGCATTGTACTGAAAAGATATGCAAATTAGATGTGTATGCGATTTACGCTTACGATGATTCATTTCATCCATACTGTCCAAGTGATGCCTTTCTGACAGCTTTCTCACTCTCACTTATTCTCTCTCTCTCTCTCTCTCTCTCTCTCTCTCTCTCTCTCTCTCTCTCTCCCTGTCTCCCTCTTAAACAATTCCTCTTCTCTCATCTCTAATGTGTGTTACTCTCTGATAGAGCGCATCCATCACTTACATTGTCGGACAACTCGAGTCGGATCGTTATGATCAACAAATTCAGTGGCGGTCTCGACGATGAACTTGAGTGATGCGTTTGAATTATGTTGATGTATGATCTGCTTGAATACAGTTTGCAGATGATTGGTTCCATGAGGGAAAAGTGCACCTTTTTTATTGTCAACCATACAATAATAAAAAGTTATAGATAAACATTAAAGCACCTTTAATGGATAACAATAATATTAACATTATTAAGAGCTATAAAAGCAAAAGGTCCCCATATTATTAAATACTTTTATTTCAACTCTGAAAATATCTTTAATCTCTATCAATAAAAGTTTTTAAAAAATTGATGAGAAAAATATTCAGCAGTAATGCTCTTTTTTGTTGCTATGGTGTCTTTTTAGAGTTGTTAATGTCCTAAAAAAATAGCAATTTTATTGTGAACTTCATCATTAGGGAAGTTGTTATATGCTTTAGACACTCAAATTGTAATGTTTTTTGTATGTTTTCAAATAAAATATAGTATCATTTCTTTGTTGATAATAAAATAGTGTTGAAAACTTTCATTTCGATATTAATAGCAGAGTTACTGTATATCAATATAAATCATGTAATTCGGAAAAAATTATTCACTTAATGGAAGTTTAGTTAACTTAATATTTATAAATTTTGACGAAAAAACAATAAGATTTTGAGCAAAATAACAATCTATTAAATTGAACACAAATCTGTAAATAAATGGAAAATTTGATCAACATTTTTCTTAAATCTCTGTATTAATGGATAAAATTTAGTTCAGTTACAAATAAGTTATCTCAAAATTATCGTAAATACATTCAAATTTGGAGGCTTTAATAATAATTTAGAAGTTAGCACAATATTTAATATCTACCGTATAAATAATATATTACTTTAAATTAAATATAATATAAAATAATAATAGATATAGAAACTATTATAACCGAAAGCTTAGTTATCTATTCTGTAGATAAAAGCTAAAAGTGTCCATTAATGTTTAGTCCACTTAATCCAAACTCAAACAGAATTTAATCAATATTTGAAGCTCTGTTTTGATTGTAACACAGTTTGCAACAGAAAAAACTCGTGTATAACATGAGTTCATGTATTTTCTGTCTCAATAACTGAGTTTAGCCGTAAAATATAGTGTTTATCACATTAAGAGTAAGTGTAACTTCGATCAAATGAATGATTATTATTTGATGAAAACCTAATAATTATACATTTGCTTCTCTCGAGTTATTCTTGAAAGTGTTAAACATCGTGAGCTTTTCTATTTCATTCAATATTAGAATTACTCCGACTTTTTTGTATTGTAAGTTTATTATAAAAATAAAGCTTCAATTTAAAGCTCATCTTAAAAATTTATTCTTTAAAACTTGTCAATTATTAAAATTCTCCGGATTCAAGTAATATCAGAATTTAAATCTATCAAACATAGAATGGATTGAACATAAGCTTAAAGCCAAGGTTCATATGAAGAGCTTTTTAAAGAATTCCGAACCTGAAAACTTAAGTCTGAGCTTTAGCTGATTTGTCAGATAAATTTAGTAGTACTGTAACTGTTAGATCGCTGTTTGATTAGAATAGCTCTTAATACTATTTTTTTAATAAGTGAATTTTTACTTCAGGAAAGCCTCGATATTCTCATTTTATTAATTTATTGAATATTTAAAGGAAATATTTATTTTAAAAAAAGTATATATCGATGAAAATCGAAATGTATATATTTTTCAAAGTGCACTTAAATCAAATATATAACAATTAATCTCAAAATAAAGTAAAATAATTTAAATTTATTGCTAAAATGTTTTATTTATTCAGTTGAAGTCAGTCTACCTGAAGAGCAAACTAATGAAATATTTTGAATGGTCTGATTTGAAAAGAGATATCAAACCGAAATGACTGAATCAATGCGCTTAAAAATCTTATACAACGAGATTTAAGGTATTGTTTACAGAAGTGATTATGAGTGTGCGCTCGAGTAGCTATTTTGTGGCCACATTTGTGTAACTGTAAATTTGTCGTTCATGCAGATCAAAATAGTGATTAACCTTTTCAACAATGTTAGTATACGCCCAAATAATTTGAAAGCCATAGCTTAAAATTGATGAGTTTTTAATTAGTAACCTTGTTCTTTCTACCCTTTCTTTACTCAACTCATTATTATTAGTTGTTATCAAAATTCATTATAATTAGTTTTAATGCACTCACCAATTGGTATACGTTCTGGCACTGAAAGTAAGTCAGAACTGTTGTTAGCATTTATTAAAGCCATGAATTGCCACCAAAAAAGCATCGCATCAAACACTAAACCAAATCTCTTATGGCGAAGCTTCACATCCGCACCCATTTTTAGTTTGCTATACTTTTTTATAATCTTTATATCATATCAAATCATTAACTCATCATTTAATACAATGCAATGTTTTGATGAGAACTAAAGTTGTTAAGAAAAAATCTATTTCAAGTTTTGGGCGTAATCTCTATTGCATTTAAGCTGAAATGCAAATCTTATACCGAATAATATGAGATATAATACAGTACTGCTTAATTTGTATTATAGTTTTGTTGCTGTCTTGCATTGCATATTGGCTTTAGTAGAGTTCTTATACTAAAGGTCTAGTGATTTCGCGTATCCTTTACGTCATCAAAATATTGATTTCTCGCAATCTCTCTCTCTCTCTCTCTCTCTCTCTCTCTCTCTCTCCCCTCCCTTCCAATGGTATTTCTATCTTTTTGTAAGCTTTGAAATGCTTTTCAATATAGTATTCATTCATACAGTATTCATAGCTGTAAATCTCACAAGACTTGTAGCATTTTTTACTTCTCTAATGCTTCAAAAATATAATTTTCATTGCATTCACTGATTATGTGTTGATTGAAAAGTGTTCAGAAACACAAACAGAAAATATGAATCATATGTATAAACCATGTATTGCAACCATTTCTACTCCTCTGATTTCGCCTCTATTGCTATTATATTCCACTTGAGACTTGTTTTCGCCTTTTATTATATTGTATTCACCACTAAAATGAGGAAAAATGTCGATTCAAACCCTATGTTGTTATTGCAACAAAATTTAATTAACTTCTGATTACAATCGTGTGATTAAAGCAAATCAAATCCCAATCAGTTTCTGCTGCAATCAAATTAACAATTATATTGCAAGCATAGGGTTATGAAATTTGATTGAAAACCATTTATTTCAATTAAATAAATTTATGGGAAGAATAAATCTAGACTTTAAGATTAGT
>JAQGAN010000332.1:0-11619 GCA_034697745.1 Nothrus palustris
GTTAAAATGTGAATCAAAAATTTACTAGAATTTGATTAATAGAATTTTTAATTGGTTAGATATTAATATATCACAATATTAATGCATTAAAAGTATTTGTAGTACAATATAAATGCAGGGTTGCCAACACACGGAAAGGGTCTTCCATTAGAGGTAAATCTAAAGGAATTGTTTACCGGTAAAAATTGCTAATACATTCATTTATACACAGCTTATAATTAAATAATAAAATAAATCGAAACATTTTAATATCTGTCTTTAATTTTAATGTTTGTTTTGCTCAATCTTATTGCTTATCACTAACTCGTAAGCTTATGCACATCAATATTGGACAGTATGACTCATACAACAAGGTTAGTAACTCCAGCCTTAAAAGGTAAGAATCTTTGAAATAAGAGTGATTCTATAGGAAATTATTGCGATTACTATTACAGTAATGAGATTTATTAGATTATAGCAAAAGGCCATGCAATGATCGCATAAGCAAAATAAAAGATGCGATTAAATGAATTATATTTTAATAATATTAATCAATATAAACACAAATGCATTAGTTCAAATTAAATTTATGTTTTAAATGATATATTAATTTCTGGTATATTTTTTGCATAAATAAAAATTTGTCTAAAGAAAAAACTTGTTACCACATTTGTGATCAATAGTTCGGTGAAATTTAAAACTATAAAGCATTAAAATATTGACTGAAAGTTTGTTTCTTTAAAATTTAGTATAATTATAATTTGAAAATATAATTTAACAAACTATAAAATAATAAATTGAAAATTGTTTTAAATACTTAATATTCAGATAAAATTATTGAATTGAATATTTTGATGAAAGCTGAATTATTTAATAAAGAGCTATTAATACAACTATCATTGATTGAAATAGAGTATTTATTGGAATCATTGGATTTATTCAATCAGAGGTAAAGAATTGGATTAGATTTACCTCTGATGGGGGAACCTCTTTGGTGAGACTACGGATTGATTCCGTGAGATGTGTGAATCCTACTTATAATAGAGCAATAGCCAAAATACCCCCTGATTTTCGCGGCGAAAATTTAAAAAAGAATAAAATGAGAAGGGCCCCAACAAGGTATCCCTTAAAGAGTTGAACATTTTCCCAAAATGATAACTACCCTCATGGTTTGAAGCCAACATCCGTCATTTTGGAACCTTGCCTACCATATTGCTTATATTGTATTTTTCAAAGTAAATTTATAATCCAATATTTTCTAATACAACTATAACAGTTTTTGCTTAAGACACTTTGCTTAAGAGTTTTTGCTATAACAGGTTTATACCCAATTTGATCAGTTGGTAAACATTGATTAAGAATATTTTTTTTTATCAAACCTTTCTTGTCTTTATAAACAGTTTGGTCACGAAATGATGGAAAATTATCAACAATTATTTCCAACAATTTCAATGCATTAGAATTGCTTTCTTTCAAACAATTTACAAAACTTCCATCAAATTTCTAAATTTAAAGAAAATTAATATAATATAGAATAAGAATTTGCACATTAAAAATAATTATTAATAAACCTCTTTCAAGACTTTTCCTGATTCTTTCAATACTTCTAATCTTTCTTTAAGTAAAGGAATTTCAATTCCATTGTCTGTAAGAAATATGTTTCTAATCTGTTCTTCAGTTATATTCGCGTAAAACTGCGCGTCTGTTATAGGAATGCCATTGTCTTGGGCTCTATTAATAGCTGCACAGAGAGCCCAATATCCGTTATATCCATTGATAGTGTACTCTTCATTTAAATTGGGCCAAAACGAGAAGTTTAAAGAATCAATTACAAATATCCAATCAATTGCTTTTTTATCAGCAATTTTCGGATGTAAAACAGCTTCTTTCCAGAGAGATATGTTGTAATTGTTAAGTTTCATATCTCTATAAAGCTATAATAATGAACTATAATAATGAATAACTTTTTTAGTACCGATTAATATATGAATAGCCGATTTCTACACACTTTCTATAAACATAGAGTTATTCTAAGCTTTTTTAGAGTTTCAAAAGTAACAGAAATATACATTTTAAGTAATAGATAAATACAATTTAATCCATTTAATGCATTCAATTGTGTAGTAATTTAGAGCAAAGCAATCGATTTTAAAGAACAGTTAAGTATAATTTGAAATAGAAGTAGTCATGCATTTTTATAGGCAATCAGGAAACTCAATCTCAATAAATAAATGAAAGCAATTTTACCAAATGGGCCACATTTCTGATTCCATCGCTATTTATTGAAACACTTTTTGCTAAATTCACCACAAATTGTGCTGATATTCGCGGATCAATGAAATGAGAGACCATTTTATCAGTGATTTTCAAGTTGAGCAATCAATATTTGAATCTTATATTTAAATGGATGAATCTTTAGTAATGTTTATTTTTTATGCTGGTCTGATCGTTAATTTTTTCTTTCATATCAATTTCTTATCTCTTAATAATAGATCGAATATAAGTAATTACAAACTTGTTATTGCGCTAAAAGACTGCAGTAGTTCTGTTAAACTTTCTTTTCAATACTTTCTTACGTTCGGCAATACTTAACCTCATTTTGAAGGGAAAAATATTAGACATAAAAATAGAAATGAATTTTTGAAACTTTAAAAAATGAAAATTTTATTAATCTTAGAATTGACACAAAATGAAGCAAAAAAATCAATTTTGAAAGAAATATTTGAACTTCAAATAATAGTAATTACTTAGTGTTATAGAAATAATATGAATACAGTATTAATAAAACAGAATTTAACATTTTATAACCCACTGAAGACTAGGATAATTGACATTCCTTTTATGCTTTTAAGAAACTAACTTTAAATATTAATATTTGAGGAACTTTTAAATAGGCATTAATTGATGTGAAGAATATGATGAATATATTTTGCATATCAAAAACTACGTGAAAATGGGAAAAGTGTAACAATATTTCCAAATAAATAAGTTTAATTAAATTTATAACTAAATAAATCATCGTTTGTAACATTCCTTGTTTAGTGAATATATATTTTAAATTATTATTTATTTTTATGCTTAAAATAAATTTAGCAAATATTAGTGCCATCATTAGTGACCGGCAGCTCGTCTTCTTCTTCATCGGTTTCAGAGACCAGATTTTCGATGCAATTGAAGAACTCGAATAACTCTTCATCGTCTTCGTAGGGCTCAAAGCGTTGACGAACATTCAAATTAGATCCCAAGTCTTTGAAAAGCATTTCCTTTTCTTCTCCGGAATCCAAAGGTTTCTTTTCATCGTTTTCTTCGATTTCATTCAATTTCCAAATTTCTAATTCATTGAAATAAGTGAAAAGCGATGGCCTTCGATCATGTGATGGCTCAAAATGCCATTGTATGTGATCTCTTAGATAAGAAGGCTGTAGACATGTGTAATCACAATAAGGACATTGCTTTCCGTCGCGAACATTACGAAGTTGTTGGTCGTGTCGTTTTTGGTGATTTTGAACGGCATCTCTTCTATTGTGAACATAAGGGCAACGATCGCAACAGTAGAATATCTTATCCTCTGATTTGTCTGGACTTTGTATTGGAGGAGGAGATGGAAGAGGAGAAGGCAATTGAGGCTTCTTAAAGATATTGCAAACATTTGACACATTTGACAAACAAGTATTGCTCATTTCCGAAGTGTCCGATTGATTGTCTTCATTTTCTGATGATATTATTGTAAAGTTAGGATTCAATTGATGACATGCACGATGTTTGACAAGAGTGGCCGCGTAATGGACCGCATAATCACATTTATCGCATTTCCATTTGGCGTCGAGTCCATGAAGTGTCAGATGTTTCTCAAGACGTGATCTTTTAGAAAAGGCTGCCGGACATCGAGTGCAACGATGGTTATAGACTGAATGCGAAACGGAAGCATAAGATTGATAATTGTGTAACTGTTGATGTATTGATAAATTGTCGGCAGACGTAGAACTATAACTGCAAAGTTTGCATTTATTGGGATCTTCATTGCCATGCATTCCGACGTGAAATGTCAATGTGTTTACTTTCATAAAGACTGCCGGACAGTGAGAACAGCGATAAATAAATCGATGCTTTCCTCCAGTTCTGATTTTATCCAAATAAGCCTTTGATTCGGTCAACTCAAGTAAAATCATTTGCTCTCTTGGGGTTCGACTCCCACTCGTGAAAAGAGCTGGTCTTTTAGGAAGGTTTCCGCCGTTCAATTCTCTGGCGATTGCAGACCACGGAGGAGATGATTGAGGAGAAGCTTCCGGCCTAAAGCTTGACTGCGATTCGGGACTCTTCTTGAGCAATGAAGTGGCGGCCAATTGGGTTTGGAATGCAATTGTGTTCTCTCTCTTTTCCTGTTCATCACTCGCACTCTCTTTAAGAGGTGATCGCAAATCACGTTTCATGTGATCGACTGCATCTCCTATTAAAAGTTTGGTTCCGTCAGGATATGAATTGGCTCTTTTGGCGATATATTCTGCTGTGTGAACGTATAGGTGTTTACAAAGTTGGGGCTTGTTTTTAGCTCTATATTCAATAAAATCAAATCACATTTTAAAATGTGTGACTTCACAAATGGTTTGTTTATAAATGAAAACTAACCTATAATTACAATAAGGACACGGGTGAGGATGTTCTGCGCCGTGAAATGCCGAGTGAATCTTCAAATCTCCCGGACTTTTGAAGGCTGCCGGACAGTCTGTTGGACAAACAGAAGTGTATTTAATTGAGATAATCGTTTGCTATATAAACATAATGAAGAAATGATGCCATACCTGGACAAACATAGGAAAACATTCTTCTATTTCCATGTCTTATATTATTGACATCAATCACAGACACTGAAGGCGATGAAAACGAAGTTTGCTTTAAAGGTATTTGTAGTGATTTATTAATATCAGAAACTTCAGATTTATTGGAAGTCTGGTTTATTGGTTTTGTATCATTAGTAGTATTAATCTTATGAGTGTTGAGATGAGCCAAAAAGACAGTTGAGTCTCGAGTCGCGAAATTGCATTGCGAACACTTGAAATTTTCATTAGTATTTTGTGAATGCATTTTTTCGTGAACATAAATATAAGTTCTCCTTTTGGAAGTTGTCGGACAGAATCGACATTGAAATAGCTTACGCTTATTATTACCGATTTGAACGAATGTGAATGGAATGTCTGATTCGTCTCTTTCTTCATCTACTAATGAATCTTCTGGACTATAATCCGTATAATTGACTTGTGGTTGAATTTCGCCAGAATTTTGATAATGAACTTTCATGTGTTGGTTCAATAAATGAAGATAACTAACAGAATATGTACACATTGTGCAAGAATAGGATGCATTACGATTAGGTCTATGGAATTGCTTGTGATATAACAGTTGTGTTTTTGTGCCTGCAATGAACGGACATTTATCACATTTGTTTTTGCTCACACTCGCCGATTGTCGCGCAGGTATATTGAAGTTCATCTGATTGTAATAATTCTGATTATTGGTATTGTCTTCTCCTTCATATATAACTAATTCATTTTCACTTTCATCCAAGTCGTCGTTATTTACGTTATTGTTTTTTACAAAACTTTCCAAATCGACGCCATTCTCGTGTTGTTGGTTATCATTATTGGTTTCCTCAGTGTTCGCGTGCAATAACATGTGCTTTACTAACGATTTCTTAGCGTTCACCTAATTTTGACAACATTTTAGATTAGAATCAGATTAGAAAATTAGAATCAGATTACAATCAGATTACAATCAGATTACAATCGGATTACAATCGGATTACAATCGGATTACAATAGGATTACAATCGGATCACAATCGGATTATAATCGGATTACAATCGGATTACAATCAGATTACAATTTGACAAAGAATTTGCAAAAACAACACTATTTGTAATAAAACAAATCAGATTCTAATCAATATTATATTCTAATATAATAATAAACTAATTAGCATATCATTCAAATATTTCAATTTTAAAGCTTACCCAATAAGGACAATGAGGACACTTGAAGGGCCCACTGGAAGGCTGATGTCTTTTTGCGTGAAAATCCATATGAAATGCTTTTTCTGCTCTAAACGGACATAAATCGCAAATAAAACTGCCTTTGAATCCACTGATTCGCACGCTTTGATGCGACTCTTGAAAAGCTTGAACAGCACTCGGCAAATGTGATGTGTTTGCAGTCTTTGCAACATTACTTTCATCAATAATTCTACACATGGATTTAGTAACAGTACATCTGAATCGTTGTTCAACGTCTTCAGCAGTGCTTCCATGGCGTGAAGCGCAATGACGAACAACGACTTCTCTCCAATTGGAATCAAAGCCACAACGACGACATCGATATGGTTTCATACCTGCGTGACTGCTTAAGTGACTGACCATTACTTTGCTTTCTTTATGCTTGAAATCACAATAATAGCATTGAAGTTGTTTACTATCGTCTGGAGTCGTAGCAGAAGTTGAATTGTAAGGAACGTTCGGTTGAAGCGATTGATTGAAGCCTTGATTGTAATCAACAACACCTGCAGAACAGGAATCATTGTCTTCTCCCTGAACTGCAAAACATATATCAGGAGTGATGACAATGCTTTCGGGATCAGCAGAATTATAATTATTGTCTTCTTCATAGTCTGCTTCCACAGGTTGATTGATATCATTTTCATCGTATTCCATATCGTTTTGCTCTAAACGCGCTCTCTTAGCTCTAAAATCAATTTTAGTAGTGCTCGAGTTGTTAGCGATCGCGTCCTTCTGATTGATCCAAACCACGTATTTATTATACTTAGAATAGTCGCGTTTTCCAGACTCGTGAACAAGCATTGCCTTTGCGTTGACGTGTTTGGCATCTCTTTGAGACTTCATCTTAATATGTTTGGTGACATCCCATTCCCAATTAGACCGATGGCCACAAACTGAACATTGGAATGGCTTAGTGTTCAAATGTTGCACAAAATGAACGTGGAATCGACTCGCAGTACTGCATGTAAAGTCACAATAAGAACATCTATACATTTTCACTTTTCCTGATTTAGTCATTTCGTTGGGAGACTCGGAAGTGCTCGCAATATCGGTCGGTATTACTAGTTCTCTATCATCGAAATCGATTTGCAATTCATTGTCATTGTCGTCGTCTTCAACCTCTTCTTCATTGTCTGCGTTATCGTCTGATAAGTCATCGAATACTAAAGGCCTCTCTTCGTAATCGTCGGGAAGCGGCTTATCGTCCATTTTAATGTCATCGATATTTTCATCAATGAAGTCTTCTTCATATTCCACTTCTCCCGATAGGATCGAAGCGTCGTTTTCGTAATTATCAGAACGTAATTCACTGTTGAATTCTGTCTGTGAAATGGATTGAGGCGTAAGACCTATAGTATAGTCCATTGCATTTTCAGAATGAACTTGTGTTGAATCCGATTGAATCTGTTGCTCCATTAGATTCAGGTCAGGCATCGGTAAACGGCTGTGATATTTCTGAATGTGTCGATTCAAATCTCCCTTCCATTTACTCTTAAATGAACAATAAGGACACGCGAAGGGACGCTCTTTTGTGTGAACTCTCATATGTTTTTCTAGCTCTGAAATCCATCGCGTTTGGTATCTTTTATAAAATGGAGACAAATATTAGTAATCATTAATTGATAACATTTTGAAAATACTGGTAAGAGCTCTAATCAATACATACCCACAAACTTGACATTGAGTGGAACTTTTATCAGTGACCGTTTGTTTTTTCTTATATCCCACAGAAGTTTGTTTTGCGGATGACTTTTCTGTGGACGAATCGGAAATGTTTTGACTCATTGGAGTAGAAGTTGAAGGCATGGGTTTATTTCTTTTGCGTTTAGGATTCAATAAGTCCAAAATGTTGACGATATTGTTTGCCTGCGAGTCTTCCTGATGCATATGTGTCAGATGTCTTTGAAGCCAAACAAGATTTTCGAATTTAATTTCACATAACGGACACTGAAATTTCTTTTCGGGATGATATGACGTCTCGTGTTTTTGCAGTTTAGCAAAAGTGTCCGTTTGAAACGGACAGTATTTGCACTTTTTCAGCAAACCTTGTTTTGCAACTATTTTTCCATCCATTTGTCTGACAAAAGTTGTCGGCGCACGACTCATGTTCTGATTAGTAGCAGAGCCTAGATTCGATGATCTCTGGACTCCTTCTTCAAGACTTTGTGTGAATAGGTTTACAATCGACTCTTCATTAGTTTCGAGCCCTTCTTCGCCATTGTCCTGATCTACTTCTCGCTCTTCATAATTTTCTGGTTCATTAGGATTAGCAATAATTGGGGTTTGTTCTACTTGTTGTTGGTGTTGCTGCTGTTGTTGTTGTGGTTGTTGCTGGTCTTCATTAGCATTTGCGCGATCGCGATGGTGTTGAGTCATATGAACGGTTAGCGCTTTGGTAAACAAATCAAATATATATATATTTTATTAAAAGTATAACAATTAAGTATAAGTTATAACAATTGATAGCAACAAATACCTTGTTTTTTATCGCACGCAAAACTACATTTAGTACACTTGAAAAGTCCATTTGAGAAATGACTTCTAACATGTCTGTCAACATTCCAAGAATAAGGGCTTTCGAAGTCACACATTTCACATTTAATTTTAGGCGCCGAATGATATTTCATATGCTTTTTATAAAGATAGTGAACATTTGTCATATATCCACACGTTTGGCATTTATGATATTTCTTTGCAAAAAGTGATTTATCGTTTGAACGTTTCTGATTAGCAGACATTTGTCTCTGTAAAGCCATCTTTCTCTTAGTGCCAGTCATTGGCTTTGAAGGCAAAACACTCTTTACTTTTGATGGAGAGCTGGCAGAGAGGCTCACCTCAGAGATAGCCATTGCAGGCGATGTTGCAGTCGGAAGCTTTACTTTAATTTTTGGTACAATATTTTGTTGAGACACAGGAGAAGCTTTCAAATTGAGTTTTGGTATTTGCTGAATATTAGGCTTATTTTGTAATTGTTGGGCAGCTTTGGTTTGTGGAACAGATTTTGATTTATTAGATTTAGAAACCGAAGCATTTTGTGAGACTTCAGGCGGAGGTGTCATCGATGTCTCTAACTTATGAACCAAAAGTAAATGTCTCTGAAGTTTTTGAACGTATTGACAGGCGTACACACAATAAGGACACTCCACAATCTTGAGTCTCTGTCCGTGTTCGTCGCGCCGATGATATAAAAACTCTCGAGGATTAATTGTTCGGAAACCACAATCATTACAAGTGTACTGACGACGAATACGAGTTGCGGGCAAGTCGTCATTGGACGCCACGGCTGGGATCGCCATCTTTTTAATAGAAGTTTTAGGAGTACTCGAACGCGAAGATACGAATTCACTTATAGAGTTCTCGTGTGAAGGCGGAGACGTTTGTCCTGAAGAATTGTACCAATTGGTGGCATTATTATCATTTTGTTCTCTCTGATGCTGAAGAGAAGCCAAATTCATGAATAGGTTGGGTCCATCATCCATAAAGCCTTCCTTCCAGAAGTTCTTATCGTCCTCGTCATCGTCCTCTTGATTCCCGCCGGCATTGAGTGCTTCGCGTTTCACTTTTAACTGTTGGTCATTGTGTTCACTATAAGACTGCAATTCATATTTTGATGCATAGTTATTGTCTGACAAATTGGAAGAAGCAGTTTCTTCACCGCCGGCAGAGACCAGCTCTTTAGCGAACTTAACCTGAGCGCTCTTCAAGATATCGCGATGGACTTCCAATTGATGTCTAATCAAAGTTTCGTTATCTTCAGAAAGAAAGCCACAAAATTTGCAGCTCTTATTGCCTTTTATGATAAGGAAAATGATATATTAATAACGATTAATAATGATTAACTCAGTTTGCAATACCTTTTGATCCACAAATGCCGTGAACTTCTCGACGATGTCGAAGAAGATTTGTCTGATAGGCCTGTTATGAAAGAAACATTAAATAATTATTAATTGGTGTTAAACGGAATGGAATTAAGGTCAAGACCAACCGTAACGAAGGGACAGAGAACACACTTTAAGGCGTTCTCAACATGAGTAACAGCTTTATGTCTCGATAATTGACGCGCACTTTGGGCTTCAAAATTACATTCATTACAAGGATATGACATCTTAACAGGCGGTGTGGGAGCCATAAGTTTGAATATAATCTAAGACATGCTAAATATCATAGAAAATAGTCAACTCAATTCAGTTAAATCACAAATTATATAAATCATACCAAATGCACATTTGTTTATATACGATTGACAATAATCTGTAACAAAAATTAATTATAAATAATAAGAATAAGAACTAATTTCGTTATAAAACTTAAATATACTATACATTGTTCAACAAATATCGTGCTCTTAAAAAACAACTTTAAAATAAGGAACTTTCGTGCAATAAATCAATTGAAGATAATGGGGTCTAATATACTATGATATAGGATGTGATGTCTGCCTAACATAGAGTGACACCCATTCTATGATAACATAATGGCAGGCAATGCAGTGGTAGGCAAACAGCCAAAAGACTAAACCTTAAGACTATCATAAGAGTTGGGTTGGCTTGTGAGACATGATAACTAAAATGCTGTTACTGTGCATTTGCAGAATAACTGCATTGTTTAATTGAATGGTTCAACACATAAATAGAGTGCAATAGAGTCTGTGTTTGTCATAAGAGAAACAGAATAAGAGACATCAAAATCAAGGACAATCAATAGATGACGATTGCATTGGACTGGACTTTACTGTAGCATAAATGGTAGCATAAATGGTAGCTCAACATAAATGGCAGCTCAAAGCAGGTGAACAAAGATTGCCGCATAAGCAATACCTATGATATACATAAGATATACCTATCAAATAATATATCATAGACGAGGTATAAGGCTATCAAATGTTTATAAAGACGTAATCAAATCTTAGTACACTATATAACTAATAAATGAAGGCTTCTTTCAAACTAATGTCGACTCTTTTGCTCAACTCTTCGAATGTGATCCGAGAAAACGTATGTCTCGAAGAGTAAGTTTGAGCCGAAGACTCGAGCCATTAGTTTGTCATTAGATTTAAATAGACTTCAACTACAAAAAAACTTCGCGGAATTCGTGCGGCGGTATGTCTGCGACACTGACTATGAACAAAACCAACTCTTACGCCATTTTATCATCAAATAGTCTCTTATGAGTGGTTTTCAAGGCATTCAACGAACGGACGATACAGTGGAGGAAAAGTCACATCAATGTGACGTTCAATACATTGTATGGCAAATGCTATTCATATAAAGGAAAACGCATTCAAATGCACTTTAAATAGTAATAGCTTTGGATAACTAATAACTACTAATAGTAATAACTATGGAGTCTCTAATTAACTCAATGGCAATCTTATTATTATTTATAACTAATTAAGTTTAGACAATCTTTTCGATTACCACTCATTTTAAATGTCATTATTTTCTAAATATTCATTCAAATTATTGCTCATTAATAATAAATTGTTATTATTATAATAGGGTTTCATATATTCAATTCGGAATTAATTGCTATTTAATTATAGACTAAACTAAATCATCAATTGATTTAAATAATCAAAAGTTATTTAACTAAAC
>JAQGAN010000333.1:0-11607 GCA_034697745.1 Nothrus palustris
ACTCTATAATGCACAAAACTTACTATAAATGTATAATTATAGCGTTTTGTTACCTGCTTAATGCATTTGCAATTTATGTGCACGCGAGTCACTCTTTTGAAAAGGTATTTTGTTGTGTTTTGGACCAGACAAATGGTAAAATCCAAATTTGATTATCATTTTGTTCAGCATTGTAATAATGCAATTATTGATAAAAACACATGACTCATACCATATATCGTGTTTAGAATCTACATAATTGTAAATGATGTTCGACTCAGGCTTGAGCTTTATTTTTGGTTTAATTAATTTACATTTCAAAAATATTAATACGAATTTTAATCTCTTTCATAAAAAATAATCTTTTTTTGTATTCGAAGAGGTAATCGTAATGATAATTTAGACTTAATGACAAAAATTGCACCTGACAGATTCCTTTTTTCCAAGTGAATCTGTTATTCTTAGAGTTAGTGGTACAGTACATACTAAGTCTATGCTCTAAGATCATGTGGGGTTTTTAGAATTTTTTCATTTAACTATAATTGTTTGATGCATTGGACAGATTCAAATAGTTTACATTCTAAACGTTACAAGCAAATAGCTTTTCTCTCAATATTTATCATCAATATTTAGATGAAGAAAATTTCGAAAATTGTCTTAACTCTTCTTCCAATATGATTAAATCTATTAAATTTAGATTTTGTCAAATTTTTGCGGACAACACAATTCACTATATTTTTATCACCTCTGCCTTGAATAAGAGCAGTCCAAGTCTGCTGACTATATAAGTATGAGTGATTCGATTGCTAACATAGTCTACGAAAATATGCTTTTGCTGATCCTAATATTTCCTGTGATTTTATTGATTAGTATTCTTATGATAACAGTTAAGTTAAAAATCATATCACTCTCTATTAAATTTTCTAATAGCAACCAATACTATACAATATAATACTGTACAGTAGACTTATTTAAAATTATTACTTATCTCTAAGTCATTAAAGGTCTTTAGGAATAAGTCTGTTATCAGAAAATGTTTGACTCATAAATTATATACAGAAAACCTGTACTTATAATTCATCCAAAATATAATATTAAGATAGATAGCAGTCTTACGCAGTGATGTTTGATCTGAAACTTATGGTGCAATCGGAGTTATGACATGAACATGTATGAGATAATAACTGTCAAATGTGATATGAAACTAGAAAATAGCTGCCAACCAGTGGACTGGACTATAAGATGAAATTATATTTCAATTTATGTTTCCAAAAAAATTCACCAAATAATCATTTATGGATTCTTTTTCTTTTTGATACTGCATTTTATCACTAAATTCTATTTAACTTTTCAATAATATTTATATTCAATGAAACGAAAATCACTTAAACCAATGTTTTTCTAGTGCTAAACATATCAGTTATTAACTAAATGGTATATTTGACGATATTTATTTTCACATAAACCATATTAAGACCAACTTAGTATAAATACTGTATGGTTAATTCTACAGTATGACTGATAAGTCCGGTGTCTATGAAGAAAGATAGCATTATTGCTAGATCAATTTTATCCATTCAATACATAAGAGACAAATATTTTAAAGCCATTCACGAATAGATTATAAATTATGTTATTTATAAACAGAGTTAATATAAAATTAATATATAATCAATCTATTAGAATCAGAAATTGAATCAAAAGTAAAAGCTCTATTTGCCATTTTCTTAGAATTTATCATTTGAAGCCTTTCTATGAAAGGTTCTCTTAAAGTCATTCCTTATACTGTATTTGTCATTGATTTTCTAGTAATCTCATTCATGAACCCAAACCTTTGCTCTTCAATATTAAATATCTTTATATTTCTTAATATATCTCTTAATCTAAATCAATAGCCCGTATTAAGTCTTAAGTCTTAAGTCGTACGCACACGCACACACACACACACACACACACACACACACATTTTGGGTCTTTTATTTCGGGCGATCCTACGCAGAAAAAGTTCGGACAGATCACCTGTACAACTTTATACTGTACATTCATATAACTTGTAGTATCAATATATATAAAATAAATAAATATAATTCCTGGCTCTAGTTATCTCTATATGGGTTTTTAAATTGTTTATATGGCTGTTTTAAGTTCCTGATGCGATAATAATATATGCATTTATTCTAACTCTTATCCAATGCTTTTTAAGATAAATAATCGAAAGCACTCAAAACATTTTAGTATTCAATACTAAACCAATAACACGAAAAACTTGAAGAAGAATAGAAAATCAATGTTTACATTACAATTTTATAAGATCACTCTTGAGTGACATTTGTGGTCAATGGATCTCTTATTGTTTCTAAACTTTTGTGAAGGCCTCTATTTATTTATTTTTTGCTTTTTCTTCACTCATTTAAATGCAATTTCACTAAAACTTGAGGTAATTTATGTTTTATATAATTCTTCACTAGAAAGACAGTAATGAGTTTGTTGTGCATTACAGTTGAACATATCTTAAAGACATAGCAAGTTATACAAACAAGGTTAAAATCCCTGAAGCTTAATAGTCTTATTGCTGTTAAGATCTTTTACACTAAAATTTCTTTTATACTTATGAAATCATTTCTATTTGAGAAAATTCAAAAGTTATGATCCTTTTTAAATCGATATAAACCTACGATAAGTGCAATAATAGTTGATTTTATTTCTATTATAAATGTTGGTAACATTTAGAGAACTACGAATATTTCCTATTTAATAATTCTATTAATAGATTATAAAGAAATGTAAAACCTTTGAAACCCATTCCTCATAAGTCCAAAGTATATATTCGTGAAGAATTAATAGATATTTTTAACCATTAAATAAAATGAAATGATATGAATTTATCAATACTTACTGTGCATATATTACTGTGCATTACTGAATTGTGATAATGCAATAAATTCTGTTTCAATTAATCAATGTTAAATTATAAACACTGAAATGAAAAAAATTCTATAATTTATCAAAATAGAAAGCTGTCAAATATCAATAGATTTTTACATTATAGCTCACATGATAGCCATAATTAATGATGTCAATAGGCTCAGGCTAGCCTAGGCTCTAGGTTCGGCTCAAGGGGTCTTTACTAGCCTGAGGCTCAATCTCAGGCTCTCGGAAAATAGATCCTAGGCTCAGGCTCTAGCCTCGGCCTGAAAGCCTCCCGAGCCTGTATATAAAAAATATAATTTATTTGGCATTTGAATTTGTTTATGCTTATGTTAAGCTAAGGGTAAGGCTCAGGCTCACTGTTTCAGAGCCTAGGCTCAGGTTCAGTGGTTTTGAGCTAGACTCAGGCTCGTGTTTTTTAACCAGGCTAAGGCTCTAAGATTTTTGAGCCTAGGCTCGATAGGCTCTGGCTTTCAGTTTTTTGAGCGTATTAACATCAGTATTAACATTATTTGCCATATGTCAAATTTATTCACTTAGAAGTGAGATGTTATTAACTGCTGAAAAATATAAACAAGACATGAGTTTATTAAAAATATGTTACTAAAACCATCCATTAATGATTACCCAATTAATTTAATTAATTCAACAATTTTTCATTTATAAAACAAAAGTTTTAAAAAAAAGTATTGAAGCAAAAATCATCGATTCAGCTAAGGATATATTCTATATTAGAGGTTTGTCTCAAAAGTTTAAAAATGTTTTGTTCTGTTTTATGTTACGAATAAAAAACCTAAAAATGATATTCAAATTAAACTTATATAATTATAAAGATAAGATCAATCCTGCCTTAAAGAGTGGCATTTATAAAATATACAAAAAATACAATGAATTTAAATTGTAATTCATGTAACAAATTATATGTCGGGAAACAAAATGATATATAAGACAATTTTTAGAGAATAAAGAGAATTTAAAAGAAAGAGTGAAGACCAGAAAAGATATGCTAAAAACTATAAGATCACATTTATCCATTGGCTCAACATTGCATTGAATAAACCATTCAATTGACTGGAATAGTGCAAAATTAGATAAAACTTCTGAAGATTGGTTTGAGAGTAAATTAGGTGAAGCATTCATAATAAGAGGATATAATGAAATATTATTATTAAATAGAGATGAAGGCTATAAATCATCAAAATATCGATACCTATATAGAAAAACGAACATAACATCAAACCATTAATAATGTGTTCATAGTATATCATTTACTGATTTTATTTTAATGTCATCTTCAAAGAAGGTTTCAAAAGCGCTCGGAATACTAAATACAGATGTACTCTTATTTTAATAATAAGTATATTTTTTTTAAACTAAGAAAAGAGTTAAATCATTAACTTTTATAAAGATTTTGTGTTTTAACATTCCAATGAGATATGAAATTATGAACGAATAAAAGTATTTCAAAAGATGTATATCAAAATCATTCATGTAAGTCCTTTTTTATTCAGACTCAAAGCGTTTTAATGTGATGGCTATACAAATAATTGTTTTATTTAATCGAAATATCATTAAGCAAGTTGTAAATGACTCTTCTTTAGAATAATCTATCCACCCAAATAAAATCTTATCCTTATTCAATCGTTTCAGAGAATTTATTATAATACTTGTAGGATTGAATATTGGATTGTAATTAAGCTCTACATTATTAGACTTTTATTCGGTCAATAATGGGAAATGACATTGACATAAATTGAAAGAAAATTTTCATTTACAACAACTAGTGTTAGCAACTCACATAATATATTCGTAAACATCATCAAAACTAATTTATTTCATGTGAGTTTGTTAAATCTCTCTCTCTCTCTCTCTCTCTCTCTCTCTCTCTCTCTCTCTCTTTGAAAATTCTTAAAAAGTATTGATATGTTGTGGGCTTTATGAAGTCAAATCCAATCCACTTCATTGTATTCATCTCTAACTTCATTAAGTACTTGTATCTGATATGAAGACCTATTGCGGTGAAATTTGGCAAAATTTAGTTTTATTACAGATTCTGATATACTATTGTGTTATTATTGTCATTAATTTTGTGTTTCTCTATATTAATGGATTAAGTTCTTGATGATTCGCACAGAATAACATCTTTGTTATTTAATATTGATTGTGTGCCAATAAAGAGGTTCATTACATTGCACTTAATTAATGCGGATAAATAAAAATTATGATTTATTGTTTTCTTAATGTAAAATTTGGTTTCGCGAAACATCTATTCATTAATCAGTGAAGATATATATAAAAACTTAGTTTGTATTCACTTCATTGTAATCTTTTAATTGAAAATAAAAGTTTATTCAAAAAAACTATTTCAATTAAGATCTCTTAAACGATCGAAATGTCTTTGCCATTAGTTAACACGTTTTGAATAGAGTAGAGTAAGTACACTCTCAATACACTCTCAAACAAATATAAACAAAAGTTTATCTTTTAGAATAAACGTATGCATAAAGAAATTGATATTAAGTTCTCAATTTGTTATAAAATTCAATCTGAAACTTTGAAACCTTATTTTTTTCATTACTTAAAGAAAGCTCTTTTGCATAAACGCACAATACATGAGTTACTTATATAGTATAGACTGAAAGTTAAATAAGCAAAAAAATCATTTATCAATGAGATAGAGAAAGAGGAGTCAGTTATAAGTATATAAAAGTAGTGTTGGAACTTGTTTTGTTCATAATAAAGAGGAGTTGATGTAAACTTGAAATTCCGGGAAAGCATTTGTTTTTTCAAGTAATTTCTGAAGCTCTGAATTAATGGCAAACTTCACAAACAGAAGTGAACATCAAAGAAAACTCATGTAATCGGTGTATAACCTTTTCAAAAGCTCATTAAAAAATATTTTATATTATAAAAAGTACAACAATAAAAGCTAACATTGATATTATTACACCAATTTCACCAACATCGCTAACACGAATATCAGATTTAACATAATCTCTTTATATTACATAAATATCTTACCATAAGCTCAATCCTTAAATTTGACTATTATGTTATTAAAGCTAGATTTCTCATCCAAAGCTAGATTAATCATTAGATTTTTAAAATTCAACAGAATTAATCAGAGTTAAAATATTGAAAATAATTTGAACAAAAAAAACTTATTAATTTTCTTTGTAAAACTTTACTGTTTTTATTAATATAGAACTTAATAAAAAAATTTAAAAACTAAAAAACAACATATTTAAAGGCTAATAAAGTTAATTAGAGAATGCTATAAAGTTTCTAAAAGTAATTTATATGCAAAATAAAATATAGTAATCATGAAAATGATGCAAAATTAGGATTTAAGAGATGACAGGCATATGTGAATTGAAATAAAATGAATGAAAGATACAACACTACATAAAATAATAGTTAAATGAAGAAATAATAACTTGTAAAGGCTTGAGAAAGCTATGGGTTTGGCTCTCGATCGAAGCAAAATTCTTTGAAACTTCTCATAGACAAGTTGTTTAATATTTGATATAAGAGCAGAGCTCCAGCAATGTATGGTCGATACGCCGAAGTGTCCACTGGGAGATCAATTTATTGTGATGTATTGACGGTTGACACCCTTATGGCAATGACTCATAAAGAGTATGATGATTATAATATGGGGAACAGAAGCGTCTGAATCATCATTATTTTTAATGAAGCGTTACTCTCTCTGTTACTCTTTTTTGCTCTGTTTGTCTCGTGTTGTCATTGCTTATGAATTTTTGGTGAAAGAGGAGAGCATCTGTTCTCATATCTGCTATAGTTGATTCAATTGTGCATTTGGCGTAATATTTTTTACTTTAGCCCGAAATGCTTGTCTACAGCATTACATCGCAGTTATATAGTATGTGAGCTTATTTTCGATCCACATTAGAAATATGCGAGGCTTGTGTGTGAGGCTCACTTGCAGTCGAGCGCAATGTTTTAGCTGAACATTCAGTTCAGAGATATTCTGCTGTTCAGCTATTCTGCTGGCACTTCAGTTTTACTGCTCTCCTTTACCAAGGTTTGGTTCCTTTCAGCCTCTCTCGTCTCGTCTCGTCTCTCTCTCGTCTCTCTCTCTCGTCTCTCTCTCGTCTCTCTCTCGTCTCTCTCTTTCTCTCTCTCTCTATTCCATCAGTTTCGTTGAGTTTCTCTGAGTTGTGTCAGTCGTGTTATTCCTTGGCTCAGTTGTATTACATGCGCGCATTCGCACTGTATGTCCAAAAGAGTAGTATCTGGTGAGAGTTGAATATCTTTTTCCTATAACAATCTAACTGTAAAGCTATGCTTTACTGCTCGTGTCATTTATTGAATTTATTCCTATATTATTTCGCGATATAGTGTGAGAGTCAGCACACTTTCCTATCATCAAAATGTGACTTTTTGTGAAATTGTGAATTCAAAACATCTCTATTTACTGACTAACTTTTTCACGACTTTTACAAGAGGACATCTATTTGGTGAACTCATCTTTGCAGAAAAGCCTATTTTAAGCTCAGAATAGCTGAAGGCCCATTTTGGGTCGTTCAATGAGTTCTTCTTTGGCTAAATGCCATTTTCAAAACGTTTAATTGTTGACTACATGACAACTGCCTCTAAGGCAGTCAATGCATCGAATTGTATTGGTGATAAAAAGTTATTGTGCACTCTGTGCATGAATTGGCACATCGCTAAGACATTTTTTATTATTTACATATTTATTTTATTTCAAATATCAGTGACCACTTGCAATCATTTATATGGCATAACAGGTAAGTTCACAATAATATATTTGTATTAATGCTTACAATGTGTCAATACTTATAAACTTCGAAACAAAATAACAGAACTTAAGTGAAAACCCTATGAATGAATGATTCTTATGTCTTGTCTTCTCTCTTTCTAACTATCCATCCCTCAAACTCACTCATTGCCGGCTCTCTCATTCGGTCTCCTCGTCTCCTCTCTCTGTCTCTCTCCTCTCTCTGTCTCTCTCACTCTCTCTGTCGTCTATCTCTCTTATACTCTCTGGTTTGTATGAATTGGTCTCTATTTCAGTCATTCTTATGCTATACCCTAATCAAGATTGATAGAATCGAGGGAATTCTTCTTTTACTCGAAATCATGTTTCATTTTCGTTTTGACTTAAGTTACAAACTATACAACTATGAGATACTTCTCTATTCTTGCGTTCTCTTCCTCTCAGAACATCCTTATAACTGTTGTATTAATTTGTTTTTTCGATAAGAATATCAAATAAGAAAGTCCTGATAATTGGTATTTGCTGAAGGCACTACTTTTAATTGTATTTGAGGTCAACATGAGTTGCAAACTTTCATCTAATACAGGACACAACTATTTAGTGGTGACCAGTTGGAGCCATGCATTGCGTGATGAATTTTAACACTGCATGTGTTTAATATAACTGATAGCTTAATGTTGCATATAATGTATTAGATGACTATAATATGAGAATTGGAGTGCTCACCAAAGTTGAGAAACACCACAATACAGCCATATAAGCAAAACAACAAAATAGACTTTTTCACAAATATTTCTATTGCTTGTATAGTATTCTACTTTCTTAGAATCAATACATCGATCTTAAGCGAAATTGTGGAAAGCATTCGCTTTCATTTGGTTCTATTCCCCTATTTCTCTATTCTCTATATTCTGTATTCTCTATATTCTGTATTCTCTGCAATAATGCTTTCTCTTCTCCTACTATTCACTACTATTTCTTTATATAGCATTTGATCTGTGGATCTGATTCGAATGGTTTCTATGTATACCTTATTCTTTGTTGTAGATAACCAGTAACCTACTTAGTTAACAACAATGTTAAGTCAATCAAAATTGTCACTTATACATAATAACATTCCCTCTGATATTGCTGTTTATTTATAAATGCACTCGTGTTCTCTTCATTAAATAATGTTCTGCACGTCTATTGTCTTGCTTTCTCTCTTTTTCTCGTTATTTCATTCTTTGTATTATTCTTTATATTATTTTTTATCCTTTGTTGTAATGCATGTGATGTATACTATATTGTGATGTATACTATATTGTGATGCTATCCCATGAGGCACTCTTTTATAAAATAATTCATACCCTTTGGCAGAGGTCCATAACTTGTGGTTGGTCTGACCCTTGAGGCTCTCAAAATAGTCTTAAGAGTTTCGTTAAACATCTTTAAAATTAAATTATAAGTCAAAAGTCAGGATCAGTAAAGAAACTGAAGATCTTCTACTGAAGATCTACTGCATAAAAGTGGGACATTAGAAATAACTTTGAAAAAGCCATTTCCAGAATAAATGAAATTTGCAGTTAGGAAGGATATCAGTTTTGGGGATCATTCAACCTCTTTATATAGTTCTGTACATTACAGTACACGATGATATACGAGAAATATTTGAATTCAACAAAAATGTAAATTATATTTTACATTATAAATGGCTGATTATTCCCTCTTCTACGAAAAATATTTTTGCGATGTCCTTCTACTTAAACTCATCTTCTTTCATCGCATTCTTTTTTGCTGAGCACTCATTTACATTATCTTCGATTTTTGATTCTTGATTCCAACCATACTTTCCTTAGTGTATGTCTTGATGTTAAGAATTTATATACCAAAGCTTATCCAATCTTTGGTAAATCCCCAATTTGTGCAAATGTCATTTTAGGTCTGAATCCATTTTTTAGCTTTAGCGACACTTCACTTTCGCAAATCTTTGTGCAAATACTCATCTCACAAAATCATTGCCAAATCTAACTATATTTTTCGATTCTCGTTGACATTTACATTATAGGGTCATTGAAAATGTTAGAATGTTAAAATGTTAGTTTTCTATTGTTTCTATTTGATTATTACAAAAATATTCAATTAATATTTATTTTGTATCCAATATTAGCAATTCGTTTGCGATATATGGACTGCATTTAAAATGTAGTAATTACTCGTATGAAATGCATTCCATGTATACTTAGATTACCTGATGTCAAATTATTGTCTATTCAATAGATTGTGTTGCTCTGTGAGATCATTTATTTAAAATCTAAAATTGTTTAGACTTATATAAATAATTGAAGAATTTGAAGGTTCTTTTCTTCCATTGGTTCACTTCTCTAAAAAACTTGAAAAATTCAAACTTTAATGAAATACATTGAAGAATCAGTTATTTGAAAACTGAAATGCATTTATCATGTTTTATAAATAATTGACGAGTGCTTGAAGGGCTCAATTCACGTATGTATTGATTTAACTAAACTGGAAAACGCAGGTAAATCACAAATTGCAGAATATTTTCAATATGTGAAATGAATTATGATTCTACTGTCGAGATATTCTCTTGGGAAGCAATTAGAAATAAATTACTGGACCAATACTTTATATAAATAGAGCGCTTCACTTAATTGCTTAAAGTTTATTATCAATACCATCAATAGCATCAATGCCATCAACAAACACTTGAAGCAAAAGAAATTTCATATTTATCAAAAGACCATCAATAAATGTACAGAAAATTGATGATCCATTTTCATTATTTCTAATCAAAACTTATATAAAAACCTCTTTCCAACTTAACTCTATTTGGTCAAATAGAATTTGCCTATTTCTAACCTTCTAAAAGCATCTCTTAAGAACTTAAGCGGATGAGTTGAGGTCGGATCCAATTTTTTTGTCCATTTATAACATATAATAGACTCAACGCATTCAACTTTCAAAGGAAAAATTCTCATTTATATCAATAGGAGGTTTGACTTAAGTTTTACACATATATCAACCAAAATGTATATGTGATTGAAAATTCTATTGCACAATATAGTTGTCAAGGTTTACACAATCATTATTTATAATTTCTTGATTCAATTTCTACTCTTTTATACATTGAACGAGATTTGATTAATAAGATTTGGAAAAATGAAAAACTAATGCTACAACTTATTAGTATGTTATCTACTGTAATTTTCTATTCATTCTAATATACTGTAAGTTAATACAGTACATAACTTTATTGATGTAAAAATTTTTAAAGTCGATAATTAATTTTTTCCTCAATAAGCACACTGTTAGCTAAAACTAACTCACTTGTTAGCAATGGAAATTATAAATAGAAGCCCATTAAAGTAACTATCTAAGTTATAAATCAAGTATTTTATCTATCAAATAAATAAGTCTAATCTCTTAATGATGAATTTTATAAAAACAAGATTAAGAGTTTGGATATCAAATATTTCCGCTTAAAGAATTAACTTATACAATATTATACAATATAAGTACAATATTATACAATAAGTACAACATTATAATATTATAATCTTTACACAAAACCAAATAAAGATTTCAACCATTAAGCAATTGGGTCTTAATTTAAATATCAATGTATAATTTACTTAAATAACATATAAAAATCAATCTTAATTTTTAACTCCTGGTGTGGAACACAAACAACTATACACTATATCGTAGTTTCGTATTTCGTGTAAGTTAAGTCTGTATAATAAGCACTAATTTGCTGCTATTTTATATTACTTAATCGTCATTATTAAGATAATTCTGATATTTTATACTATTGGAAATTTATTTTTAAAAATGAATAGTAAGATTATTTTCAAAAATACTAATAATACACGCTCACAACCAAAGTTGAATAATGTTTTCTTATAGCTAAGAATGAGATATTCATTAATATAAAAAGA
>JAQGAN010000334.1:0-11605 GCA_034697745.1 Nothrus palustris
AACTATATTTTATAAAGAGAAATTTTATTCACATTTTCACATAGATAGTGAAATTTTTTAGTTCAGATAACTAAAAGGTATCACTCTTGAATAGGGTTCGGCTTTTTAGTCTAAAACCTATTTTTTAATTTAAGTTTAATCCTAACCGGAGATTAATATGAGTTCGAATCACATAAATATATGTCAATTGAACCGTATTTATAAAAGGCTAAAAGAGACTTTTTTCAGAGCTATTCTGCCATTAAGTGACCATTAATGGCTTGTTTCATATTATACTACTTGTATATCTAACAGTATTAGATGTGTTACTTGAACGGCCTGTAAAATTAATATTGGTATAATTTAATTAGGATTTATCTAACTTTTAAAAATAAGCAATATTTGATAATCACTGCGTTTCTGAATTCAATCAGTTCAACATAAAGTTGAAGATAATAGTCTCGGCTATACTATTGTGGGTTATACTTAATATTTAAGTTTCACACCGTATTCTCAAATTAAATGATCAGGTATAAAATGTTATTTTATACAGATTTTATGTATTCAGTAAATTAACTATTTTGGAGTACATCCGAAATTGTTTTTTTGGGAAATAGTTATGTAAACCAAATCAACTCAAATTACATTTTAAAACAAATTACAGGAAATATTGTCAATAAATGCATTAACAAACAAAACAGTGTAAAATAAAGTAAAATAAATATAACTAGTGATATAAAATATAGGTAATTAACCTTTATATCGTTACATTTGCTTATGGTAATCAATTTATTTTTACGATTAATGGAGGAAATAACGATCATTTTATTCACCAATTCAATAATATTTGTTGAATATTGTGAACATTACATTTTACTTTAATATTGATGCAATCATTTATGATTTAATCAAATGGTTTTCATTCAAATTTTAGGCTATTTTCAAGTAATACATAAACTTATCTCATATAAGTCATACATAATTGTTTTTTATAACTAATCTTTTTTATTAATACTTGAATTTAAGATAAGAAACAGACAAAAAAAAGTAATTTATGACATCTTTGTTTTGTACAATCATCATTGTTTGCTTTACCCAAATAATATAAAGGAAAATATAAAATACCATGTATAGTTATGGATATACACCTACTGGTATTTTAATATTGAATTTCATTTTTCTAAAATAAGTGCTTTCAAATCTTCAATTATGCAATGCTTTTTCATTTTTGAAGTCAAAATTTAATTAAATTAAATATAAGTCTTATTTTATAGCATTTAATCATTTTAAAATGTAATTTCAGCTTTTTGAACGTTAACAATTTAAATATCTGTTTATCGAATTTGTCCTATAATTGTTATAATTATGAATTTATAATTTTTTGGTTTAAATTTTAATAATTATATTGAATTTTGCATAGAGTTATATAAATTATGAACGCTGGTGACAATGAAAATAAGACTCGTTTTCTTAATTAATTTGGACATATCGTTAAGAATATCAGAATTCTTTCAACATTATTAGTATAACTAAACTTCTCAAAATTTTCATAATTGTGACGCACGCAAAGACGTTATTCGCGTACGTCAATTAATAAAATATAAAATGTTGTATTAATATATCCTAATTTAGCTCCTAAATTATAAATCTAAATCTAGTTTATATTATAAACTCCGAATAATCTACGAATAATAAATGTATTTTAGATTTATTTTTAAAAATATGAATTTAGATTAAAAGTGAACAAGTCTAAATTTTACTATAAAGCTTATATACTTTAAAAGCATCATTCGTTTGACAAATTTAGAAAAATAATTAAAATTAATAATGTAGCAAATTTCTAAATTTATCACATATTTAAACATACATTGGTTTAATTAAGAAATGGAAGATTTATTTTTATACCAACAGAAAGTTATGAACCTCTCAAAGAATGTGTAGGATGAAAACCGTTCCATAAAATAATGTGAGCTTAAGGGTTAACAAGATTAACAAAATATCACGAGCTGATTCAAATCATCCATCCAATGTGGGCGAGCACTTAATTTATATTTTAGTTTTATATTCGGTGAAATTATTAAATTACAGACTAAGAGAAATAATATTAAGGGTAAATTCTCTTTTTAAAATATATGATTATATGCTCTTCTACAGTGTTTTACTTCCACTATAAAATATTATGAGCATTTTTAACTAAGTAAACATATGAAAGTAAATTTTAAAACTTATTAAGATGCTGGCAGATAGATCGCTTTATGCTGATTTCTTAGTATCAGCAAATCTTACGGTGTTCTCATTTCTAAATCACTTATTAAATGCATTAATATATTCATTTTTCTTTCAATACATTATAATGCATTCAAAAAACCAAATAGTTTGATTCATGATGATTCAAACAGCTTATTAGGCTTTTCTTTATTTATTAATAAAATAAAATTGGTAGAAACCGCATTTCATTCACTTTTAAACACTATTTTCTTACTTTTCGAAGATTTAGTTGAAAGATGAAGATTACACTTTTGAAAAGTTGCAAAAAACTTGCTGTTTATAAATGCTAATGTTTTATTCTTTCTTTTCTTAATTCCAAATTTGAATTTCCTTAAAGATTATGTATATTTCTTTAGCTTATTTTAAATTTTAATTAAAGTAAAATCTAAATGAAGAGAAGGGAAAATCAAACGTACATTTGGATAATGATTTGTTGAACAAATTTCAGTTATAGAGTGTAAAGAGTATAAAGAGTGTAAAGAATGTAAAGAGTGTAAAGAGTTGCACAATTTAGTTAGAGAAACAACTAAAAGATTCAACTGGTTCTTCTATTTAAATGTTCTGCTTCTTAAAGGATTTGATTTTTTTCTCATATTTCTTTTAAGTAAACTTAAATTAACAGTAAAAACACTAATAAAGAGCTTTTTGAATTTAATTTAAAGCAGCCTTTAGATCATATATGCCATTAAAAAGTGAATACAATTTTGAAATACGGTTGCCAGACCTTTGATATTGGTCCCCCTTCTATGGGATAAACCTCTCCGGGATAAAACATTATCAGGTTTTAAGATTTAAAAAATTTTTGGATTATAATTGAGGCAAAAATATTTCTAAATAAAGGATAGATTTAAAGGACATTTATGTAAATACAAAATTAAAATCGAAATAATGTCATTTGACTTGAAAATTTGTATTTTTTTTATAAACTATTCTAAATAGGATTTATTTATTGTTTTATTGGAAAACTTAAACGAAAATTAAGAAAATAGAATAATATTATTGAAACATGTTATGAAATTATGATGATTATTAAGTTTTGATAAGTAATAATATTGTATAGAGCTTTTATGTAATGATAATGCTATAATAAAATTTAGAATTATGCTTATTTTGAGTTTATGATGGATTGCCATAGTATTCTGCAATAGAATATAATATGACAAAAAATTTTCATGACTTATGATTGGAATTTGACAGAAATGTGAAATGCATAAAGTATTCTTAATCATATTCATAACTTTGAAATAGGCTCACATTTATTTAATGACATCGTCTAAAAATTTATAAAATACTGGCAAAAATCACTTCATAAAATGTCTCAGAAGTGATATAATGCTGAAGTTTGGAAAGTATGATACAATATTTTCCTCCGGGATTTAGATGTTTGGCAACCATGAGTTGAAATAAGTACTTACTCGTGAGTTATTTGGTTCGATAAACCAAATGATAATGCATTTGAGATAAATCGAATTGTTGTCGATTTATAACATTATAATATTATAGAGAAAGGAAAGATATTGTATATACCTTTTCATCAGATGACTATTGAATCACAATTGACTACTACTTGAATATAGCATTCAAATAGAGTGAAACGGAAAGGAAATCCGTTTCCCCTAAAACGCTGACTGAGGCAAAGAACAAATGCAAAATATAAGTGGTCTTATAGTTCCACAAATACTAAGTAAAAATATATTCATATTTAAACTTCTAAGAGCTTTGCTGGTTATGAAATATTGTGTGAGACTGAAAAACGCAAGTGATATATAAGTATCGATGGTTTTTAATAGTACCGGTACTGAACTGTTTTAGTGCTATCTGTTTGCAAAATGACATTTTCAAGTGTTCACAAGTATTATTATATACACATAGCTGTATATACATAGCTGTGCCCTCATTCAAACCAAAAAGTTGTATTATCATGCAATACAACACTATAGCGCATTATTATCATAGAAATAAACTTACCGTTGTATAATTCTAACCATAATTATCAGCATTACGCACATTATTGTCGACTTTCAAAATATTATTGATAAAAGCTTTTAGTATTCAATGTATTTATCAAAGTATATCACAGCCTAAATTTTTACTTTCATAAATGGCAATTATTTCATTTTATAAATTGAATAGAAAAATAATACGTGTCTATTATGGTATATCAAAGCTGATTATTATTCAAAAAATGTTATCAGCCATGATATTAATTAATTCACCTTATGATAGGCTATAACTGGGCTATAATAAGAAGGATGATTAATGCTAATTATCATATACAAGCAACTGAGTAAATGTAAGTTAACTTGCTCCGTTCATCTCATTTCACTATTGCCTCACTATTGCAATTTCATAATTAAATAGAAAAAACTTTTTTTTAAATTAATGCTAAAAAAACTTTTTTTCAACTAATGCTAAAACTTTTTTTTCAACTAATGCTAAAAAACTTTTTTTTAAACTAATGCTAAAGAATCAATTCCTCTTAATATTATTTGAAAGTTTTTTTGTTATTTTTTATTAAATAAATAATGACTGTGTATTATATTGTGAGAAAATAAATATTAGATACCGGTGTGTGCGGAGATTCAGTTTATTTTTTTGAGGCAAAATAACATCAATGAAAATAATGTTAGGCTTATTGACAATGAGTCCATTTGAGAGGCCATCAACACTCTGTGTACTAACAATTTATCGATTATTGTTTTCCTGATCTGAATATAAAAAAGAGCTATAGTCGTAGCTTTTTATTGTCCAATAGAATTATTTGAATTATTTAATCAAAATAAATATTGTAATTCACGAACCTTTAATGGCCTAAACTATTTCCTTTTCTAACTTTAACCTAAACTAACATGAGATGAATTTTTATGTTTTTGTGTAGGCTTAACATCAAAATTGAAATTCTCTATACTTTAATTAGTTTTTTTGTTAATATTGTTCAATTCATTGATAATACCATAAGTCGAGGCTATTTAGTAATGTTCAGTAATTAAAATTCAATTAATCGATAATAATATTAATACTATTACAGTATTTGTAGTGCACTTTAGAAAACTTATCTGATCTTTATCTACATTTTATGTATGCAATTAATTAAAAGTATTGCCGGTTTATTAAAATTAATTAAGAAATGCTATAAATTATAACTAAAGGTTAAGTCTTGTAAACTTTAATCAAATAAGTTATAAACAAAGTTAAAATAGAAGTAAATTACTTATACATTAAAAACTTCCTCAAAGACAATTTATAGCAAAAGTTTTAGTTAGAAATGATAGCTGTGTTTAAATATTTATCTGCTTTTGAACCGGAATACGATATCTATTAATGATAAGCCATTTTGTAGATCAAATTCATAGAAAATAGGAGTGAATTGACCACAAAATAAGTGTAAGCGTTGAAAACAAGTGAAAACAGGGGTTATTTTATGAATGGCAGAGACCCGTCCCATAACTAATACTATCAAAACATTAGGTAGTGTTGTGTTGGCTCTTAAGCTATGCAATAGTTTTAACTTCACTTTTTATAATAGAGTTTATGTCCATTTTTAATGGATTTTTTGAGCAAAAAAAACCCATTCATTAAAGTTATGCTAAAGTGAGCCAATTATTAATGCAATGAATGTATAAGATATTGTCCTTGAATTACGTATTTATGTGTATTATATATATTATTGCCTGATTTGAATCGATTTGAATGATATGATGTGATCACTGCTATTGATATGATTTTCAATTCAATTGAAACCACATTTTTATATAAACAACTATTGCGATTAAATAAAAAAGTGTTTAACTTATTTGATATAAACTTATTGGTAACCGATTATTGAATATTGAATTATGTTATTCAATAAAATGATATTAATATTGATATAAACTGTAGAAGATATGGGAATTGTTGGCTCTTCAGTCATATCTTCATTAAAGCAATGCATTGACGACTATTGCAATTGCATTCACATTCACAATGAGTGTTGTGTTTCAAATAAATATATTAATAATCACAATACAAGTGCCTCTTTTGTTATTCATATATATATTGCCATTAATGAGACCCAAAACTGTAACCTATGGTTAAATGTAGTAAATTGTACCGCAAAATGTGTTGTTTAGGCGATCAAAGCCATGATATATACGCGCTGTAAGTCATTTAATAGCCTATTATTTCTTTTTCAATAATATCAATATCGACTTAACTTATATCAAAACTTATAAAACAGTATTCATATCAATACTAATATATTATAATATATCACAAATCATTCTTATAAGTTATTCCATCAAAGTTTGTAAAGATATATCAATATTCATATCCTATTCTTCAACTCAAAGCACAAGACTTAGTATTAATAAAGTTTCCTAAAAGTTAAGGACTTATCAAATGGCATATTATGAATATTCAAATAGTTTCAGTACTTCAATAAACTACTACTTTTCTAGTGTTATATCAAATATACTTTATATCACATTTAATGTAAATTTAGTTAAGTTAGTTTTACACACAATTTTCAATTTAATCTGTTTTTCTGTTTATTTTAGTTTATTTTTATTCATAAATTGTATTCATTGGTCGACAAAAAAATGTTTATTAATATTATTTACAGTCAATAAAACTGAATAGAAATTTATTTACTATAGATTTTATGAGTTATATTAACTTTTTTTATTTACCTAAACTTTATTGAAATTGTGAACAATGAATGCAATCAATGAATTCATATTTTGGTGTATTTGATATGATTTCCAATTAAGAGCAAAACCAACTCAAACGTCAATCTCTGACAAAATCTAATGAATCATAAACTTTATTTCATAACAAATACGTAAATACATTATGACTCAAATCCGCTTAAAAATCGATCACTTTTTTGAAATTCTTACTAAAATGAGAATAATTTGAATGTTTTCAAGTTTTTCCATAAATTTATTTTATTATGAAATAAAGAATAAGATAAACATTGAAGGCATTGAACTCGCATTTAAATTGAGAATACTTTTGCATTATATATGATTCAGTTTTTACGCTGTATTCACAAAGTTTTATGAATTAGAGTTCTTGAGAAATAGCGTTTTTATTCATTATTTTGAGTTTGAATACAACAATATTTTATTGATTTTTGCAAACGAGAGTCAAAGCATTTTAATATTGGAAATGCTAACTCACAATTACCTTTTCTGACTAAAGGTGTGCACATTCTGTTGACATTATGCAGGTTTAGATGCGATTGAATTTTTCGCTTTCATATTATTGAAAGTGTGCCACAAATGAAAAAAGGAAACAGCGATATATGTTGAAAGTCTCAAAATTATTTTCAATTCAATTCTCTTTTAGTTTCAAATCTGAGAAGTGCTATGAATTTGTTGCCAATAGTTATCTATTCTCTATTCTCTTCATAAGTGTAATCTTGTATTACATTATCACTGAAAAGCTAATCTAAAATTGAAATATTTCAATATTGCATCCAATAAATTGCTTCTTAGACTTTAAGAAGTATTTAGGTATCTCTACTAATGTTTTATAGGGATGCTCTTGGAATATACACAATATACACGATGTTAAGAAACGCGTCTACCTATATATAGCTTATCAAGCATTCTATGCAATGCATCTCTGGATCCAATTCTACTGCTTCTATTGCTTCCTCTTTGAATTTCTTAATGTCTATGCCTTTGTTTTTTGTTATTTATTAGTTAATACACTTAAGCTTTCTTGAGATGACGGTTGGACTCTTGGAAGTGCTCCAAAATAAGTTTACAACATTATGTTACACACTTTGTGTATGTGTTAAATCCTGTTATTAAGTTATAGTTTATTTAATAAGTTTTGTTTATTTTTCTTTTCAAATCTATTATGCATACATCAAATTAAATTAATAAAAGTTTTCATGTAGTTTCAACTTATTCTTGTGTTTAATATCGTTTATCAAATATTCTGTTACTAGTATTTGTATAATCATCTTTGGATGCAATCACTTATTTTAAATTATAATTTATTTCAACCAAAATTCAATTTAAGCTAATCCTCGAACTTCATCTGTGAAATAAATAAATATTAATAACATTAAATTTACAAAATGTATAAATTACTCCTTTTATTTGATTCATAACACTTGATTGCATCAAAGTCTTTGATGACCGTTTTATCTGATTAAATGACATCAATTAACACATGATTATATTTATCTGAACTATCAATTGATAAAAGCACTTAACTGTTCGCCAAACTTAATAGTGTTTTTCGTAAAAAATAGCAAAACAGAAATGCTATGTTGAGAATGGATAGGAATATATTCCTAGAATTGAATTATTTAATATAAGAGCAGATATTTATATTGATTTAAGAGATAAATTGACATAATATCTAAATTTACTTTGTTTTTGTGATTACAGGAAAGCAATTCAGGGAGAGATTAAGATATCAACAGAGAATGGAGAAACCAGAACATTACGCAGTGCTCCTGATTGGGGGGTAAGTAACCTAACCTAACCTCACTTTTATCAGTCATATTATTAATGATAATAATTAAATTAATTGCAATTATAATTGACTGCTTTTAGGAATCAGCTATTAATGGGGATCACTTATGGGTCTCTACGAGTGCCTCTGGAGATCTCTGCTATGTTGGCGACAATGAATGTTCTGTATGTCATATATTTAAAATAATTTATCGATTATCTCTTGTAATACTATATATTATAACGTGGAATATGCAGTTATACTATTTGTGTTATACAAATAATCATCTTTGCGCTCTGTATCAAACTTAGAGCCAAAAATAATGTTTTATTGATTTTCTAAATTCATTTGAAACGCTTTTTTTCATAGAATTATAAATAGATTTATTGCTATTATTGTTGCCATTTATACGCGTTAAGCATCCTTTCTATCAAACCCTTAGGAAAATAGTCATTAGAATAATATTATTATGTATTTAAAGTTTTTGATGTTGTGAACAAAATATAAAAAAGGTCTATTTTTGGGAACCTATCATTTCATAGCTATAGCTTTCATTACACTCAACTCCACATCATTTGACATCTCTTGAGATTTTCTATTTTTATCGCAAATAAAATTGAATTTATAGCTCTTTTAAATTAATAAATTTGAAAACTAATTTATTTAAATTGTTATCACCAGAAACAGGGCCCACGTCTCTGTTGTCCCGCTTGTAAAATAACGGCTCACACCGGATGCATAAGTATTCTCATTGATAAAATCAAATTCCACTGTAAGCCTACTTTCAAAGACGTCGGAGTTCGGCAGTATAGAGAAGTAAGCATTCATTCATTAAAGAATATGTTGAGATGAAAAATAGCAGTTTTTGTTTTCTGAGTTTAATTAATGTATAAAAGAGGCATATATTTAAGTGAACACGTCTCACATGTGTGAAACGCATAAAACTTATTTTTAAAGCTAATAAAGAAGAACAAGTATTTCATTATGTTTATGATATGTCTCGTTCACAGCAAACTGTGATCCATCATCATTGGGTCCATAGACGACACCAAAAGGGTAGATGTAAGCAATGTGGCAAATCTTTTCAGTCAAAACTGTCATTTGGAAATAAAGTAAATGCTATTCCTTTTTTATATGAAACATGTCTTTAGTCCTATTGCTATTTAGTCTATTAGTTAGAGTGAAACTAAGATTACATTTGTTTTACACTCTTGTGATGTGATTGAATTACAGGAAATAGTGGCCATTAGCTGTTCGTGGTGTAAGACTGCCTTTCATAATAAGGAAAATTGCTTTAATATGCAAAGAATAGGCGAATGTTGCCCCTTAGGAATACACACAGACCTGATAGTACCTCCTTCTTGGATTGTTAAACTTCCGCGAAGGGTAAGATGTTTAATCTTAAGCGATCAAAAGTAAACTTAATCAAAATTTCTTATAATTGTCTCCTTGTTTTAATGAAATAGTCATTAGCCTTAATTTATTTGACTGCTATTTTTAAATATTCAAATTATGTTTAATATGTTTAATCATTAATTTAGGGCTCATTTAAGTCTTCTATAAGACGTTCGCCCAAAAACAAAAGAGCGTCTTCCAAAAAAAGGTCCAAAAAAGAGGACACGGGAACCAGTGTTACAGTGGATAATCATTTACATCATCAGTTGCACGCACTTCACGGCTCATCTCCGCCTCCGACTAGAGAATTGGGTTCACAACACCGCAGTTTTGCTATTAAACCTATTCCTTCATTATCGTCAAAGCCATTGCTAGTGTTTATTAATCCCAAAAGTGGTGGAAATCAAGGCGCGAAACTGATGCAAGAGTTTCAATGGTTACTAAATCCGCGTCAAGTGTTTGATCTCTCTCAAGGGGGACCTAAACTAGGATTAGAACTCTATAAAAAAGTAAATAACCTCAGAATACTTGCCTGTGGTGGAGACGGAACCGCAGGTTGGGTGCTATCAGTCTTGGATGAGATCGCTATATACCCACCGCCTCCTATCTCAGTATTACCATTAGGAACAGGCAATGACTTGGCGCGAGCGCTCGGTTGGGGAGGGAGTTATACCGATGAACCCGTCTCTAAAATACTACTCAACATCAAAGACGGCGAAGTGGTTCAACTCGACAGATGGAACTTAAGAGTGGAACGCAATGCCAACATCAGTCCTACAGAACAAAGTGCTATTAAGGATGACGAGGGAGCCAAACAAGACTTGCCTTTAAATGTTGTTAACAACTATTTTTCCATTGGAGTCGACGCTCATATCGCTCTATCTTTTCATGAGGCGAGAGAAGCACATCCCGAACGCTTCAATTCCCGATTGAGAAATAAGATGTTTTACTTTCAGGCGGGAGGCAAAGACTTACTACAATGCAAGTGGAAAGATCTCTGCAATTATATAACTCTCGAGTGTGATAGCTTTGATCTTACGTCGAGATTAAGAGAACTTAAAGTTCATTCGGTCCTATTCTTGAACATCCCAAGTTACTTGGGAGGGACTCGACCCTGGGTCTCAAACTCGCCGTTATATGAAAAGCCTCGAACAGATGATGGACTTATTGAAGTGATTGGTTTGACTACATATCAATTGTCATTCCTGAAGGCGGGAGGACACGCAACCTGTATAGCTCAATGTAAAAGAGCAAAGATCATTACCACGCGTACTATTCCTATGCAAGTGGATGGCGAGCCTTGTCGATTGTTGCCATCTATTATCAATTTGCAGTTGAGAAATCAGGCAAACCTTATCGCTAAAGCCCAAATTCATAATCAGATTATTCATGTGTAAGTACTCCTAATATAATTTTATATAATGATTGTTTGATTTTATATTGCAATTTAATATGCAAATGTTAACACTTGTATATATTCTAATACATGAACCACTCGTACGTATTTATG
>JAQGAN010000335.1:0-11585 GCA_034697745.1 Nothrus palustris
TCATAAGCATTAATCATATATTAATAGTTAAGACAATTCTTTGAAATAAGAATTATTTCGTGAGAACTATAATACGATTCCTTGTTTTAAGCGTTTATTCATAAAGATATCGATATTTAACTGAAGATTAATATATATTATAAACACATTATTAACATTAATGTGTTATAAAATATTAATCACTAATAATTTTGTCAATTACTAAATAGTTATCAATTTGTTGCTATTGATTATTGAAATGTTTGTATTAATAGAATTGAGATATTTGTTGTATTAATTGATATTCATATCTATAATAAAAAAAAGTAATAAATGAGTACTAATTATAAAACAGATCTGAAGCAATGGCAAAAGTAGGCATCAATGGTTTCGGACGTATTGGACGTCTAGTACTGCGCGCATGCATTGAAAAAGGAGTGAATGTGTTGGCCGTCAACGACCCGTTCATTGATGTCCAATACATGGTCTATATGTTTAGGTATGACTCAACTCACGGCAGGTTTAAGGGAGAAGTGAAGGAAGAGGGCGGCCTTCTGGTGGTGGACGGCAAGCGGATCCATGTCTTTCAAGAGCGCAATCCCGCAGATATTCCGTGGGCTAAAGTGGGAGTGGAATATGTGGTGGAATCGACGGGTGTGTTCACGACCATCGATAAGGCCAACAGTCATATCAATGGCGGCGCTAAAAAAGTGATAATCTCTGCGCCGTCTGCGGACGCGCCTATGTTTGTGATGGGAGTGAATCACGAACAATACAACCCGTCGCTGACCATCGTGTCGAACGCCAGCTGTACGACCAACTGTTTGGCGCCTTTGGCTAAAGTCATTAACGATAACTTCGGGATCGAAGAGGGACTGATGACGACCGTTCACGCGGTTACAGCCACGCAGAAGACCGTCGATGGCCCGAGTGGTAAGTTATGGCGTGACGGACGCGGAGCCGCTCAAAACATAATCCCAGCCTCAACCGGAGCTGCAAAGGCTGTCGGAAAAGTGATTCCGGAACTTAATGGCAAACTGACGGGAATGGCGTTTAGAGTTCCCGTCCCTGATGTGTCTGTTGTGGACCTGACGTGTCGTCTCAAAAAGGAAGCCTCTTATGACGACATTAAGGCTGTGGTGAAGGCGGCCTCAGAGAGCGACCACTGGAAGGGCATTTTGGGCTACACTGATGAAGAGGTATGTCATCGACTCGAATGAGAACAGTTCGAAGAGATATTTTAATAAATAACGTAATGCTCTTTATATTTAGGTCGTTTCGAGTGACTTCATTGGCGACACTCACAGCTCGATCTTTGACTCGAAGGCTGGCATATCTTTGTCGAAGACGTTTGTAAAACTGATTTCGTGGTACGACAACGAGTTCGGCTATAGCTGTCGTGTCGCCGATTTGATCAAATACATGTACATAAGAGACTCGCAGGCCTAAAAGGGAAAACATTTTATCCATTCTTTACTCCAATATAATCAATATATTATAATAGGTATCGAATATCGTTGTCTCGAATACAATAGATTAAAGTAATTAGTGTTCAATTGATTTTATCAATAAATGATTTTAAACTTAGAAAATTGTTAATAAAATTACTTTTATTGCAATTAATAACAAACAAAATTTTGGTCCTTTTATTAACATTTAAAAAAGCATTTTATTACTAAAGTAAAAGTAAAAGTAAAAGTAAAAGTAAAATCCAATGATTAAGCATTTTCGAGTTCCTATTTTGGGAATAAGTAAAATAATAGAAATTAATTAATTTAATAGAAGTTATTAAACGATAACTTAATGGAGTTGTTGACAAACCTGTTGAACAAAAGGAGGCAATCGAAAGGCACTTTTGTGAAGTTCACTCGAATAATATCGTAATTTCATAGACAGACAGTCATTTGTAGTGAATTTATGAATAGGATTAGAAAAATCGATTTGTTTATCTTTGGAACAAATAAGAAACCCGATTTGTCCGGACGGATACGAAGGCACAGAAGTTGTCCCATAAGCCACCGATTTGAATATGCCTTTACATATACTGTAGAGATCTTTAATAAATGATAAGTCGAACCAATAGGACTCCGCCTGACAGCATATTATACCACCAGGTCTTAGACATTCATATAATGCCTGATAATAGGGTTGTTGGAAGAGACAAGTGGCCGGTCCTTTCGGGTCAGAACTATCGGTTATGATTACATCGAATTCATTCTTATGATGTTTCACATATTCATAGCCATCTTCAAAGAGTAGTTCAAGTTTGTTGTTATCGAATCCGATGGACATAAATGGCAGAAAACGCTTCGAGACATTGACGACCGCCTCATCGATTTCGCATTGAATCACTTCTTCGACTAAAGGGTGTTTCACTATTTCCCGAACGACACCTCCATCTCCGCCACCAATTATTAAGACTTTTTTGGGATTTTCATGAGAATTGAGCGGCAAAAATGAGATCATTTCTTGGTATGAAAATTCGTCCTTTTCTGTGCACTGAATCGCATCGTCTAATACTAGACATCGACCGAATATGTCGCTAATCATTATATACAAAACATATCTTAATTACAACTCATCAGTCAGTCTAAAGTAAGTTTCTTTACTATTTAGTGTTCAAAATGTTAACCGTTTTTAAGTGACTTAAAAATTTGTCAAACTTTTAGTTTGAAACTAAAAATAAACATTTTTTAATCCAATAAAACTAATTCTAATCAATGTTTAGAGTGAATGCAATTATAAAAAGATTAACATTTAAATGAAAGTTTCACTATTTTGATACATTCTATGAAACTCTTAAAATCACTTAAAATAATGATATTTCTATTTTGTAAACTTTTCATACATTTTTATAATAAAGTTTTTTAAGAAATCAATTATTAACGTCGATAACAATATAATTTATAATTATTTAAACGCTTATCAATTTTATAAATGAATTTTGTTTCATCAGAATAGTTGGCACAATAGCTATTACAACAAATAATTATTATATAATAATTATTAACTCTTATCAAAAAAGTATTGCTTCATTAATTGATTATTGTTAAGTTAATTATGTTTTAATTTAAAGATAACTTAACTTAAAAACGGAGCCATACTTTTTGATAGAATACAAATTTATAAAAATTTAGTCGAGTCTCACATATTTATCTTTTCATTCATAATATAGTATTAATTCAAATATTTTAAAAGATTAGAATATATGAATAGTTCTAACTTTTGTGCTTAACGTGTGTTAAAACATATCATAGAATATCATCGAAAATAAGTCCACAATTTCTGTAATGTTTGTAATTAAAAGTAAGGAAAAGTCTAAAAGTCTATAACAATTAATATTTACGAAGTGTTAAAAATTAGTTGATTTAAAAAAATTATAATTAAGGCAAACCTATGAAATACCAAAATGTTTTGATATTTAGATTTTTCGCTATGAATAATCTGATCGACTTTTATCGATAAATTGGTTGAACTGGAGTTAAGAACTCCCGTTTCTGTAAACCATCCCTTTTTGAATGAATCCATTCTTCTTATTATTTAAAAATTAATAATAATGTAGTAATAGTTATAAAGAGTAAAAACTTAGAAATACTGTATGAGAATAAGCACAAAAAGTGTGGCACAACTTGTTGTTCAAATCGATACCAATTTTAACATCAATTTCCACTATATATACGAATAAATAATTTATTAATTCTAATAATAATCAGAAAGTAATTCCTATAAAATTCTGAGAAACAAATGTAAAATTCAAATAATAATTAATAAAACTTATGAATGATGTGTATAAAAGTTCACGAAAGTGTTCAATCAATTGACGCGATTAAAAGAGGGTTTAGTTTCCAATCAAATAAATATTATATTATAAGTATATGAATAGAGTATCGATATTTAGATTAATAACTTATTTCTGAGAATATAAATGTGGTTTCAATATTGATATCAATAGACTATAAACTGCATATTCGTTTGCCATTCGTTGCTATGTTGTTGTTGTGGATGTTGTCATGTCTGACATGTGATGCAATTCCAGACCTTTTATACATAGAATATTACAGAATAATTGATGTGTTTTGGTATCTGAACGTCCTTTAAATGAGGAGCACATCTCATGTCTGTTTTGCAAAGCATTTCTACCAATAAGTTTATAGTGTTGTTTATGCATTACTACTAAACATCCCCACAAGTTATCCCTTTTCCCCTTTGTATGTAAACAATTAAAATGCTTGTGAGGGGAAGAAAGTGTGGGGATGTTTAGTAGTAATGCATAAACGAGACTATAGTTCAGATGAGAGAAGACAAGTTCAGACGTCTCTCTAATTGAAGGTCAAAAAATTGATATCAAATGTTTATATTAATACACTATTAAAGCTTTAAAGACAGTCTATTACTGCTCTATTTGGTTTGGAGTGAATTGTCGTTAACTTTTGCTGCGATCCGGTTATAGATGAAGAAACTATTGGTTTATTAGCCTTTTATCTCTCGATTAGTCCTATCTTATTAAAAGACGGAATATTCCCATTCAAGTCATCGCATTTTGTTTTGACTCAAGTCTTATTAAATAAAACCTTTGAGTTGTTTTTGTTGAAAACATTTTACGCAAATTAATATTAATTACTGTTTAAGTAATAAATTTGTATTTTATTTAAAATTAATATAATATTTGAGTTTCAATAATAACTTGAAAGATGTCTCAAACGAATACTACACAAAAGCAAACTATTCCTAAACCAATTCGGTTCCTATTCGGCGGCGGATCGGGGTATGGATCAGGACATTCACTACACACACACTTTGCTTAATAAATAATAATTGTTTTTAATAGAATGGCTGCCACTTGTTTTGTTCAACCATTGGATCTCATTAAGAACAGAATGCAATTGAGCGGTACTTCAAATATAAGTTTATTATCAAAAGTTTTAAATAACATAAATTGTCAAAGATATCAAAGTTATTTCAAATTCAATGTAATTAAGAGAACCAATTGTGAAATGTTTTGGATTCAGGTTTTAAGGATATCATTCAATTGTAATTAAGTATAATATCATTTGCTTTCAAATTATTTAAGTTTCAAACTGACTGACAATACAAATAATCACGAATAGGGCCACAAATGCCATAAATATTGAATTAGTTCTTAAGCAATAGTACAGTAGATGAAATTGAGTGTCAGTTTTGAAATGCTTTCCTATAATAAAGTTCTGACGAAAATAAACTATTCTCTAAAGATTTATATAGAAAACAGAACTTAATAAATACTCAATAAGATAGGTTTAGTTCATATTTTAATGATTTTAGAGTCAATTTTAATAATGAAAACTTTTTTTGTTAAAAAATTAAGAAGTATTCAATTGATTTGTTCTCTAATAAATCTGTTTTAAAATCTTTGACAATTTATGTCCGAAAATGTTATTTACAGTAAAAGTTTAATAAGAAATCTAACGGTAATAAAAGATGTAATTTTTGGGTTGAAATTTGTTGACAAATTTTCAATAAATATTGACATTAAATCTCAAAAATTTCAATTGAAATACAGGCGAAGGCGGAAAAGCAAAAGAACATAAGACAAGTTTACACGCAATTCGAGCTGTTATTAAAAATGAAGGGTTTTCTGGACTTTACGTGGGATTGTCTGCCGGTCTTCTCAGACAAGCCTCTTATACAACTGTTCGAATGGGAGTTTATTCCACTCTTTTCGAAAGATTTAGTGGTGATTCGGGAAAACCGCCCGGATTTTTCACTAAAGCTGCCATAGGAATGGCTGCCGGAGCTGTCGGCGCTTTCTTCGGGACACCGGCGGAGGTGTCGCTCATTAGAATGACATCAGACGGTCGGTTACCGTTGGCAGAGAGGAGAGGATACAAAAACGTATTCGACGCTCTCATAAGGATCACTCGTGAAGAAGGAGTTCTGACTCTATGGCGCGGATGTGTTCCAACAATAGGCAGAGCAATGGTTGTAAACGCGGCTCAATTGGCCTCTTATTCTCAGGCAAAGCAAATCCTATTGTCTACGAGTTATTTCAAAGATAATATAATGTGTCACTTCGCGGCTTCCATGATATCGGGATTGATCACAACCGCAGCGTCGATGCCCGTAGACATTGGTTCGTCATATTTATAGCAATTACAGTCGAACCCGTTTATAACGAATCAGATTGTATGCACTGATCCCTTAGACTTCTTTAAAAAGTGGACACTTATAACGAATCCCGTTTATAACGAGCACTTTTGGCTGCACCGACCTGTTCCTTATAAACGGGTTCGACTGTAATTGTATCGCAATTTCATATCACTTTTTCAAATAATTACATTTTATTTGAATAGCAAAAACTCGAATCCAGAATATGAAGACAATCAATGGAAAACCAGAATATAAGGGCGCACTTGTATGACATGTTCTTTTGCTATAATTAAATTATATTTAATTAAATATTTATTAATTTACTTGAAAACAGGACGTACTCTTACGAGTGGTTCGAAACGAAGGCTTTTTCGCACTTTGGAAAGGCTTTACACCATATTATGCACGTCTCGGACCGCATACAGTACTGACATTCATATTCCTCGAACAGGCGAATCAGGCCTATAAAGAAATCGTTTTGAGAGACTTTTCCGGTGGTGGAGGGCTTTGAGTCCTATTAGAGTTCATAGCGTTTTATTAGAATAATTGTCAAATTGTATCCAAACTCATAATCGTGTGTACAATAAGTTGAATTAAATATTAAAATAAAGTTAGCAAACAATAACTGTCACTAATAATCGTTTATTTATAACATTTCTATAACGGAATAACAATTTGAGAAAACATTTATTGTAAGCTATTATTTAAGAATCATTGAAGGCGTTATTTCATTGACTTTATTAATTCCGACCAACTTTTCGACTATCTTTAATGCGAACTCAAACGCAGTTCCCGGACCTCGACTTGTAATAAGTTGTCCATCAATTACAACCCTTTCTTCTGAATAATCATAAGATCCGCTCAATTCTTGTGCTTTAGACGGATGTGAAGTAATCTTCTTTTTGAGACCAATGGAGTGACTCTTGAGAGCGATCGGAGCGGCACAGATGGCAGCGATCAGTCGATTAGCGCTTTCCTGTTCTCGCAAAATAGCGCCCACTTCTGGACTCTGTTTTGTTCAATAATTGGATTATAAACTCATTCATTATTTAATTAGCAATTATTGAAACCTTTGCCAAAGCGTTAGAGCCCTCTAAACCTCCCGGAAGTATTACCACATCGTATGGACCCGTTATAGCAGACAAACACTGGTCCGCAACTATCAGTACATTACGACTACATTTGACAGGTTGTGTCAATGAACCATCAATGCTAGCAATCGTTACATCAATCTGTCATCAATATTAATATTAAAGCACACATTAATTAAATAAATATTCATTCAATTCAATAGTTTTTATTAAACTATTCATATTTATTATTAATAATATTAAATTGAATCAAAAATATGATAAATACTCCGCCTCTTCTCAAGACATCAGCGGTGATGACAACTTCCATCTCTTCAGACCCGTTGGCTATTAAGAGAAGTGCATTTCGAGTCATATTTATGGAGAAGTTCTTTAAAAATAGTTTATTAAAATTTTGAAATTTAATGATTTTGGAAAATAAATACATTAGGCTTCATCTATTAATAACGTTACGCTGCTAGGGGGTGGGGGTGTCCGATTTCAGCGTAACGTTATTAATGAGAGCACATAAGCGACGTCTTATCAATATTACCAATATTTTAATGGTAGATATTTTCCTCTTCACTCTCTTGAGTCCCAATCGTCTCAACAATGGCTCAAAAGATGCGTTTGTTTGTCATGAATAGTGTGCGAAACAATGGGCTCACATTCACAACAATGAGAAGAAGCTATTATTCGTGTGTCAACGAACCGACTCATCCCATCCCTAACAAAGAGCCCAAATGGATGTCTGCAGAAGAGGTCGTCTCTCAACTCCAATCAGGTCTCAAATGAATCAATTTGTATAAAATTGATTATAAATATATTTGACAACTGATTATCACAAAGATTGTAATCATTGCAATCATTTCAGGCGCGGCCGCAACGCCTCCAATACTGGTTCGCACTCTCGCAGAACACAGAAAAAAAACTAACTTAAAGAATGTCGGCGTCCATCACATCCAGACCTCGGGCGCCAATCAATTGAAGAGTAGGTTTGAGTTGAACTGTCTGTTGACGGGCGCCGACTGTCTCGAAGCGATGAATTCAGGTCGCGCTCACTTCCCGCCTGTCTTTTGGGCCCAAATTCCCAAACTGTTGACAGAAGTGTTGCAATGCTATCAAAGCTATGAAACCTCTAATCAAATAAATTCAATTCTTGTCCCAAATCCAAGTCGTTTTCAAATACAAAACAATAACATTAATAACAATAACATTAATAATGAAATAGATTTAGAAAAAGAGAAACCACTGAAGAATAATAGGAAAGAAATGCCGCCTTTTTTGAGAAAGAGTAAAATGTTTTGCAATTACCGCATAATCCGCGACCCGCGACAGTACACGCACTTGACTGTCATCAGAAGGCGCAAAATGAAGAAACACCAGAGGATCAAATGGAGGAAAAAGATGTTGTCCTTCATTAAGAAAAAGTTTTTAAAAAGAAATATAAAGACTGAAAAACTATTCAGAGCTGAACTTTTGGGTCAAATCAAAGAAGCGGAAGAATTCGACCCCGAATTATATGTGAAGAACATTCTTCAGACCATCGATAATATGCCGGAACCGGAAACGCCTTCACAGAAAATCGAAAGAATCAAAGATTTGATTCGAAAGAATCGAAAAGAAACTAATTTAATAAAACCTAAATTTGACGATTAATTTAGTTTAACTCGTGTTTTGCTTCGAATATATTTGTATTAATTTATAGTTAGAAATAAATGAGACATTTTTGTCAATAATTATTGATTTTCAATGCAAACAATACTGTAACAAACTTTATATCTAAAAATAACCATAAGTACCGGTCACTTATAACTTGTTCTTAATCAATTTGATGCATTTATTTGTTACTATTAATATTTGAAGTTATGTTAGTCTGTATTAATTGGGTTATTGTAATTATTAATAATCTATAATTAAGGTGTTTGTCAATTATTGAAAGACGATAAGGTCTTGACGACAAGTCAGTTATACGTAAGGATAGAGATTTAGCCCTATCCTAAAAATTTGCCAAACTTTTGGGTGAAAATGGCGAGGGCGCGGATGAAAAAGCTCGCCCATGCTCTATCCCTAAATATACGGTACTAATAATAATTGCAAAAGTGTTGTTTCCCCAAAGCTAATGATTTCGTTTCTAAAAATGAAAAATCCATAGAAATTGGTTGCATTTAAATGGTTAATATTTTTTTTAATAAACTCATCTTATAATGACTTTTTTGAAAATATTAGTTAATAGACTAACTATAAAACGTGAAATGAAATAAAGTATAAATTGTAAATTTATATCGATATTGGCCCTCACTGTAATAGAGTATTTTAAAATTATATGAATACATTTATATAAAGGAACTCATGATTAAGACCTGTCACACTAAGGACGCACCTGTGCTGACCGATTAAGTTGTATAGTAGTACAGTTTATTGTATTGGCTATAGCTATCACTTATAAAAAGCTGTACAAGGAACTAAACAATGACTGACCTGTTCTATTGACTTTAATCTTTAATCTTTAATCTTTTATTAAAGTCAAACTGAAAGCAATACAGTATTAGTAACTGTACTCAAAAAGTAATAGAAACCATATCTGGAAAGAATATGAATCCTAAGTTTATTAATTGAAAGCATCAAATGAAACTACAAGACTTTTATTTTGAAAAAAATGTTTTTATACTTGGTTTTCATTTTCATATCAATATCAATAACTGAAAGCAGAATTAAAGGTTCAGTTTTTATATTCTTTAATTTTAATAAATATCAAATATTCTAAATATTTTTTATTAAATAAACATAAATAGGGATTGCCTGCGGTGACCGTCCAATAGAGTTTATCCGTACGAGTCGTATAGTTGGAGGCCAAGATGCCTTTTATGGAGAGGCCCCGTGGCAGGCATTGATCAAAGAGGCCAGATTTTTCGGGCTTTGGAAATATAATAAATGTGGAGGAGTTTTAATTCATCCCAATTGGGTTATAACTGCAGCGCATTGTAATTCTGGTTTATTCGGTTCATTGCAAGTCATTCTCGGAAAACATAATCTAAAAAATGAAGAAATATTGACGACTGGATTCGGCACTGTTGAAAGCGTTCCGGTTGTCCGCAAAGCCAAAAGAGTTATAATGCATCCTAAGTATAATCACAGGACTTTGGAAAATGATTTAGCACTCATTGAATTGGAAGAATCAGTTCAATTTGAACCACACATTCAACCTATTTGTTTGCCAGAAAGTGGAGAAGATTTTATTGACTCAGAAGCATATGTAAGCGGTTGGGGTGTCCTCTCATATGGTATGTCTATTAAATGTAAATCATTGAAAATGGAATAAGAGTTAGTTATTGAACTCATTTAAACCAATCTAAATGTATGTTAAACTTTCGATACAGAGGATCGCGAAATACCTGAAGTCTTACAAATAGTGAAAGTTCCGGTTTTGTCGAATGAAGAATGCCTTCAAATGTATAATAAAGCAAAACATAATATAGTTGTGAGAAATACTATACTTTGTGCCGGTTATGCCATCGGAGGCAAAGATTCGTGTGAAGGAGACTCAGGCGGACCTCTGGCTATACGTGACGAACCTGACGGTAAGTGGACTTTGGCCGGCATTGTTTCCAATGGTATTAAGTGTGCGGAACCTAATCTGCCAGGAATTTATACAAGAATTACCGAATATAGAAATTGGATAATCTTTAATATAAATAATCAAACATTGATGAATGGCCCTGATTAATTTTTGCAATTGCTCATTTTAATTCATCGCTTCATTTCTCGTTTTTAAAAATTTTTCAAATGTTATACTATTTTGAAAACTGAAATCATTTTCATTACATATACTCTGTTATAATGATTATAAAATAAAATCAATTTATGATTTCAATGTTCTTATTCTAGTTATATATTATCGAACAAATAATTTAAATATTAAGTCAAAAATTCTATTGACTGCGGAAAAGTTTTTCTGGTTTTAAAGAGTAAATCTATTCAAAGAACGAACTGTTTTCAAAGCTCATTCAGTAATTTAAAGAATAGATACGGACATTATTGTACAATTTTAGGCATTATTCGTAGTCAAGTGTTTAATAAAGTTTGCAATAATTGGAACCATTTTTTAAAGTACGCGTCTATACAAATATAAAGTAAGTTTTTTAAAAAGTTCTGCACTAAAAGGTTCTGTACTTCTAAGAAGACAGTATTCCAAACATTTTTGTGTCAGATAAAACCAAAGTCATATTTTAATGTATTGCTATTTTGTAATTTAATACTTTATAAACAAATTTAACTTTTTATATGCTAATAAAATTTAATGGAGTTGGAGTGGAGGTGGAGTTGACAGCAGTGGAGTGGAGGTGGAGTTGACAGCAGTGGAGTGGAGGTGGAGTTGACAGCAGTGGAGTGGAGGTGGAGTTGACAGCA
>JAQGAN010000336.1:0-11569 GCA_034697745.1 Nothrus palustris
ATCTTTTAAGTTTATGCAACGGAGACTATTTGAAATTCATTTTTACAAACAGAATTTAATCTTTTATTTACATAAATGACAATAATTGTATCTTAAAATGACTGCACTTTTATTTAAATAACATTAAAATTTATTTTAAAGAACAAAAACTCAAAAAAGTCAGAGTCAACGAACTTTAGAAATCGACTAAAATGTTTGAGAAGCGTAACGTTTTTGATAGCTTATCATTTAAATAGAAGTTTTGAGAAAAAATTTTATTTATGGATTTATAGCCATTTTTTCTTTAAATTTTTAACCGAAATGCTATTCGTTTCTTATAATTTAAATGTCAAGCTTTGAACTCTTTTCTTCTTGAATTACATTTTAGATTTCATTATTATTTCAATAAATCTTATTTTAAACCTAATATTTCTATTGGACTGAAAATTAAAGAATAATAATAATAAATTCAATTAAATATTTTATTAATTAAAATTTTGGTCCAATTTTACAAAAAAACACAGACATTATATAATATAAAACGCATGAATATTTGATCGCAATCAGCAATAGATAACAAATGAATACTAACCATAAATACTAAAATGAAGTTTGGTATTAAAATTGAAAATTCATACATAGCTTTCTTCGGAAGTGACAGCTTTCAAGACATAAGAATCAAACTGTTGACAACCAGCAATATTTCGCTCATTTTTGTCTTCAGAGATAGAGTTAAAGTTTTTCTCATTTATATCACAATATTTAGGTTCAAATAATGGATTTTTGAGTGAAGAGCATGACATACGAGGAGTTTCTTGACTATTATGAATGGTGGCGTTTGTGATAGCGGCACAACTATTGGTGTGTTGTGCAGAATTGCGATGCAAACTGTGCTTAAGAGAGCTCATTACCACTGAACTGGTTGTCGTGTTAAAAGTCGAGCGACGAATTAATAGTCTATTTCTTCTGCGACAGCACAACACTATCATAAATGCATCTCTAAATTTAGAGCTCACAACTGCATACAGACATGGATTCAGCATTGAATTCACGTATAACATTATACGGCAAAAATATAATAAATTATAAAACGCTTCCATTGATAATTCTCTAATCTGATCCTCAGAGGCGATAATTAGCCATAACGTCAATAATCGGAATGGTAAGAGGCATATAAAAAAACAAGTTACGACTCCTGCCAACATAAATACAACCTGACGTCGGGCTCTCATTTGGATATGTTCTGAATTGCATGTTATGCGGCCATCAGAATTGCATGTGATTCGATCGTCGAGAACTAGTCGTTTGGTTATTACACTATATATTACTAGTAATACACACAATGGGGCCCAAAAGAATGCTGTCATAGACGCAACAAAATAGATTTTTTGCCAATTTGTGTTGGCCTTTGTTAAGCAAACGGATACCAAACTCCCATCGATGTATACTTCTTGGGATAGTTCTGTTCCGAATAGTACTGGTATTGTTGCCACAAAAGCTACACTCCATAGGATTACTATAATAACTATTGCTCTATGCATTGTACACTTATAGCCTGCTTTTAAGGGCTTACAAATTGCGTAATACTAAAGGAAAAATGACAATTATTACCAATGAAAGAAAGTCAGCACATCGTATACTCACAAAAATCATATACAGTATAAGAAACAAAAAAATTATTGACTGCTCTATATATTGAGTATAATGATTTATTAATCTATACTATAATGTAATAAGCGATTCAAACGTCTGATATTTTGCCTCATTCTTTTATGATAGAAAATGGCATTTTATTCATTGATGGTAATGATAAGAAAACAATTTTGTCTCTTTATACGATTCTAGTGAGTGTGTGAGTGTGTGTCCACACTCTTTGTCCATTTGTCTTACTCTTTCAAAAGAAATGGCGAGAATGGTTAATATGGAACCGTGCGCTACAACCAACTCAACAAACGGAACTGCTTTGCCTAAAAGGATTAACAAAGATATTACAAGCTATTCATCATTCTATGTTATACTATGCTATATATCAGATTAGTATCTATCGCCTATCAATCACTTTTTAGTCATAGAAGTTGTTGTGAGATATTTGTAACTTTATTCTTATTTATGCTAAAAATAAATACGGCATTAATACTTAACTAGATTACAGTCTATATTCTACGCATTACTACAGATACTTCTCTGTTCGTCGCAGTTTTTTAGCTACAAATTTATTTTTACAACGAATTCAATATATTAAGTGAATCTTTTTATAAACAAAATAAAAAAAGAACAAGTTTTTAAATGAGGATATATTGTTCATAAAGTTAACACTTCACTAAAATATTCTTAATAGATTGGTTCAAAACTATATGATTTATGTAATTCTTATTTCATGTATAAGTTTCATAAATAATTTAAAATATTATAGAATATTCTTAAAAGTTTAGATGGAAATGAGTTAATATTATCCACATTGCTATACAAATTACACTATAAGCTGGGGATCTATGGCTCTATGGATCTATGGATCTATGGCTGAGAGTAAAAATTTGTAAAATAAGCCATATAAACATCTAAACATAATTTATTTTAGAATTGTTGCTTTAGTAATAAATAAATTTAAAGCTGACAGTTATGATTTTTATGACGGTTACAAAGATTCTCACTAAATGTGATTAAAAATGTTTGTTTAGTTATTGTTTTCACAAATCACAAGTAAAAAATGATTGAACTCATTTCCGGGATTTACTATAATATTTGTCAATAGCTCACTAGCAGTTCTTTCATGTTATCCCACATAAATGGCTAATATTGACGTTCAATCTCATTTTTAATTTAATGAATAAGGGAGTTAAGCACCTGTTTCTAAAATTACATCATTTCGATTGAATTAGGATTTGAATTACTATTTATTAGTAACCAAAAGAATAACTAAATTTTTACTAACTTTTTTACTAACTTTTTTATAACTTTTTTTAAAAACAGAACAAAATGTGGTCGCAATAAATTCTTAGATTAAGAAAAAATAAAGTTGTTTTCATTTTATCAAATTTAGTAAATCTGTTTTACAAAATAACAACAACAAATAATGATAATTACCCTATTTTTGCGAATATAATGCGCGCATTATCTATGAAAAAAGTTTATTTTTCAAAAAATACAGTCCTGCGCATTATACATGAAAATTAAACAATAAATCCTTGATTACTTAAATATTTACATGTACTTTAGGATTAGTTTACTCTTCACAAAGTTAATCTTCAAAGTATTTAACATCACTCATAGATTGAAGGTTATTTAATAGGTTATTTATTCTATTATACCCGCCATTACACCTTTTGGCATTGTGCAGGAAATCGGACGGGCGGGCTCGGATTTGTGTTAAAAACGTCGTGTTCGGGTGGGTCAAGCCTTGATCAGAAATGTTTCAGGCAGGCTATTATCGGTTAAAATGGATGAGCCCGATATTAATTTAAGTTTATATTTGGTAAAATAGTAAACTTTTGTTAGTGGGCATCACAGTTATTTCGTAAAACGTAACAAAACTCTAATTATTATACTCTAATAAGTAGTATTAATGAAAATAAACAGTATTTGTACGTTAAAACTTTATTAACAAGTCTACATGTTACTATGATTTAAACTCCTTTTTATTTTTCAGGCCCATCGGGCGGGCTTGTATTTTTATAGCGTCGGGCTCGGGTTGAGCTGGCGTAGCGCGAAAAACTTTTGAGTTTTTGTCCGATTTAGGTCTATAATTTATAACATAAGGTTTAACATTTAATTTAAATTGTTTGCTTAACCTTTTTTATTTATTGGTATTGTTAATAATACTATTTTAAAGTTTAGTGCGCACTATACATGGGTGCGGATTATACAAGGGGTGCACACTATACATGGGGTGCGCACTATTCATGGGATGCGCACTATACATGAAATATACTAAGTATTTGTAAAATTGTCTTATGCGCATTATACATGGGTGCGCATTATATTCGCAAAAACAGGGTACTTATAAACACTTAAGTTAAGTATCACTATTGCTTATACACATATGCATTAAAATTTGAATTAATATTAATAAATGATATATTTTATTATAATTACAGATTATATTTGTATTTGTACTCTTAATTAATGTAATAAAAGAGATTTATTAGAATCTTATGTATAAATTAAAGAATCGATTAAAAGCTGTATTAGTAAATTGAAATGTTATCATAAAAGTTATTCCAATTTTATAAGTGATGTTTCCTCAAGTGAATGCACAAAACTTTTCAAAACTACACATTTGTATGATTTATTCGATAAGAAATGGAATTTTAAAGCTAGAGTTAACTGCGATTTCGTGCGCTGTTTATAATATTTATGGCCTGTGTTAGAGAACTTATAGATAGAGTTTCCCAAGAGTGCTCTTTCAAAGGTATAAATTCTATACCAGTGATACCCAATATGTGGCACGCATGCCATAATAGGAACAGCTTGAGTTTGAATTTTAAATTTGTTTGGTTGGCTCAAGACTTCTCAAACAACATAAAGATATGGAAATTGAAGCAATATATAAGAAAAATTACTTTTATTAATTATACTGTACTTAAATTTTAAAAATTTACTTTTTAAGAATTTTAAAACCTGAACTAAAGTTAATTTCATAAAATTTATTGGCAATTAAAAACTAATATCAAAATTTATGTTATAAATATGATAGCTCTGAGATTTAGTTCTCAATTATAGCAGCACGTATGCATTCAAAGCAAAATCTTAATAGCACGTCAATAAAAATCTTAAGCAGGCATGATTTACTCCCCGATTTATTTATTAGAGGCTAAACTTGTTTCTGTGTGTAAATTCTCAAATCTTTTTACTATACAAATTTTCTGAATAATATTTATAAATAAATATAAATAATTATATAAATAAAAAGAATTTATTTTTTGTTGAAGTTGGGTTGGCTTTAAGACAAAAAACATTATATTTAAAAAGCAATACAAACTATCAATTTAAGTACAATCTCTAACTTATAAAACTGAGGCGGGGATTTACTTTAACATTATGTTCAATCTTTAGGCATAATCTATATAATAATTAGCAATTAGTCACTTTTTCACTAGTAGTCATTTCTATTAAACAATAACGCATTTCTCTAAATCATATTTTCAACTAAAGAAAAGTAATCCCCGCCGAGTTTTATAAGTTAGAGATTGTACGTGAACAGTATAATTGATACCACTAATTAATGTCAGAGGCACGCGTGCCACGTGTCGCGCATAACTGATCTGGACCCTACCCAGAAAATTGCAAAACCGGACCAATCATGTTGTTAGTTGGATTCGTTAAAATTGTCTAGTAAAACTGATTAATTTTAAGAATTTCTATAAGTAGATCTATTCCAAGATCGTAACTTGGCAAACCATGCATAGAGATAAATTTTTTATATTTGTCGCTTCTGTCTGTCTTGAGATTGTCAACGATCCGAATGATTAATCGCAAACATTTACTAAATTTAACTGCTATTTCAATTGTATTCCTAAATTTAAATAGTTGTAAATCTCATTTTGCTTATTCAATGTTCTTTTACAATAAATAATCATTAATTTCTTATTATTTGGACTCTTGGGAAATTGCGATTTTTTATACATTCTTATTCTTATTCTTATATTATAATTCTTAATAAAAGCTTTGATTATTGTGGTTCACGTGTATCGGACATTAATATAGTTGATTTGATTGACTCAACTTTTCATAAGAAGCTCAAATCAAGTCGTTCAATGAGATCCAGTTCAATAAATATAACTTATTAACTCATTTATCCGTTCATTACATGTGTTATGGATTAAATCACTCAACATATTATGTTTGCTAAATATTAGTTATTTTAATGTTATTTCAATATTAATCAAAATTTGACAAAATTGGCTTTACTTAAGACACATATAAGTGAGTGAGAGTTAAAATACAATATACGTATAGTTTTAAATATTAGATAAACAGTTTGTGTCCTAAATAAAAAAAATGTAATCTTTTGGAGTTGACTGGTTTTGATGCAAAATGTTTGACTTTTATCAAACGACTAAATCTTTTTGGGATATTATTATTGACTGGTGTATGACTTTATTGACTTAAAGAAATTGTTTCTAACATTTATGAACAAAGTGAACCACAAATCTATCATATCATAGCATTACAACGCCCTAATGTATTATTGCTAACCAAACATGAGCTACATTTAACTCTAGTTATCAGAGGAATTTGGGAATAAAGTTGAACAAATCATTGTTTTTTGGTCAGAAGACCACATATTCCCATAAATATAAGTTTGATTTTGTGAGACAACTTATTTTCTACTTATCTTTGCTGACTATAAATAGGAAATTAAATTGTCTTTATATTCTACACTATGCATGAGTTTTGCGCTAAATTGAGTTGTATTGAGTCGAATACAAAAAAATATACTGCGTATATCACAATTACTTATTATATAAGTTTATTATCAATTATATTATATTCCAATCATTTAATATATTTAAACCTTTGTTGTTGTGTTGAAAATTTTGAATTGTATCCAATAATTTTGCGATAGTGTTCATAAACTAACTCATTGAGAGCTCCGCTGAAGTTTATTAATACCATTTGTGGCGTTTGATTTGGAGCTAAATTACCTGTAAAATTATATTAATTGTGTTATTACGGCCTTTAATTGTATTCTAATAACACGATAATAAAATTGTAATAAATGTTGTTTTGATATAAAAAAAAACTTGTTATTACCTGGAATTGAAGTTCCTTCTTCTGAACAAAAGCAATTCGGTAATTGACATTGGGTTGGATCACAAGATGGTAAGTTGTCTTGATTTCTCTCCAACTCCTCTTTGCGCAATTCCTCCTCGTTGACGGGACCACAAGTGAGTTGAGCCGTTTTGAAAGTACAATATTTGAGTTTTCCATCAAAATAGAGACTCGGCGGACAACTTTGTGACCATGATTTCCACGATCCGCATAACATAAATTTCCTACAATTATTAGGATCGGGAAAAAGGCCGTCTGCTTTGGGGCAAACGAATCTTTTTTCTCCATTTTCTGAATCGGGATCGGATTCGTCTTCACTTTCTTCATCAGGTTTGGGTTGTCCTCTAGAGAATTGTGATGAACCGCTTTGGGGTGCACCTCGTCTGTTGCCTGCATTTGGTTGAGTTGATTGCGCTGATGGCAGGGCTGAAGGGGCGCGACGGCCCTGTTGTAGTGTCGGCGCTAAATATATTTACACAATAAATCATTTGTGATAAGATCAGATTGAGAGCACGTTTTGAATTATTCCTCAAATTCCATTAATTTAATTTGATTCACTTTTAAAATGCTTTTACTTGCTTTCGAGATAAGAGTAATTTATTCTTATTTTTGTTGAGAATGAATTCAACGTAAACAAGAATATCGAAATATGATTAGCAACTAAAGCGACTGCATTTTGTCTTTTAGAAAAACTATCAAAATAAGTTTAGATCCAAATGAATGGCCTATAAGTCCATTAACTACATGCTTGACATTTATGATGCAATTGAATAGAAGTCTATATAAACTCTAATTCTTTATTGAATAAAATCGCGAAACTCTAAGTTAATCACGAAAGCATTGGTTGAAACAAATTAAGACTAATCGAGTGGAATAACAAGTATCACTTCATGACTCTGACCCACTAACACATCATATAATTCAATGGAAATATACAGACCTGTATATACAGCGCAGTATAATCAAATACCTTATAATTTCAAACTTATGAAAACTCTTGTCTGTAGTTTAATTATATTTTATTAATATTTAATACAAATGTGAATTAACAATTAAATTTGTAGTTTGCCTTGTATTATATGTAATGCAACCATAACCATGCATCATAACCATATGATGTTCACCTTGTGTTCTAATTACCTTGACTTTGATTCCATTTGGTCAAAAACACGCCAATTATCTAATTAAATCTCAACAATGCATTTCCTTATCGTTCATCAAAGCAAAGTTCGCCAATTAATATACTTTGCTTCTAATTTATTAGTTATTAAATACAATATATAAAACTAATTCTATTTTTAATTAAATTGTTTAAAAACTAAATCTTGCAAACCGTCAACTTTGAGCACAACTATTGAATATTTTCATTAATGTGATTTCTCATAAAAATAATAAATTAATTAGAATCCACTCATTTAAATAATTTAGTCATTATTATAATAATTTTTTCATTTTAAAAAAGTTGAAAATCAATTTATAAATGGATATAATATCTGAACTATTGATTGAAAAGAGAAATAAATTGAAAAATTTTGATTGAATCATATGATGGAACCAGTCTTTTGAATAAATGGTGCCAAAGTTAAAGAGCAATTATTTGCTTTTAAATAAATAAATCTAATAAAAAGTGAATTTTGTAGAACTTACCAAAAGTAAAGCATATGAAAAATGTGCTTAAGATAACTAAATTCATCACTATTTTACACTGTGAAAAATTTTTTCTAAGTTTTAATATTATCACAAATTTTGATTTGAATACATTTAACACAATCAAAAGTTAGAAGTGATGTGGACTAACATCTAGTTTCATTAAACTTGTTCCGCTAGTTTGGTGTCCAATAACAGTGTGCGCAGAGGTTCTTATTTCTGATTTCTTGATTTTAGAATAGCCTCTCATGAATATACTATTAATATATAGTTAAGTGTATTTGTTAAGTATATTTAACAAATTTATTAACAGCTGAATTGAACCTATTGAACAATATGGAAGCTATATTCAAGCGATTATATAACTTACGTTCCAGCCTTTCCCTATACAAGAATGAGGTTAATGGATCGCTAGAATTCTTCAAATATAAATCCAGACCTGCATTCGCCACAAACTCTTGTCATATTGTCATCGTTTAATTGTTTAGCCTAAAGGACTTCCTTAAGAATACGCTTAAGTTGTAATGACTTTATTAAAGATTATATTTAATTTACCAAATAATTTTAGTTTAATTTTGTCTCTGCTTATTAGTCAATTCGATATCAAATCTTTATGACTCCATTCGATGGTTGTCTCCAATGGGAGTCAATTCATCTAATTTTAGATAACCTCCAATTATTAAGTTTAAACTTTGTTTAAATTTTTATGCCAAATATTAAAAGTCGGTCATTGAACTTATCTTATAATTTTCAGTACATCATATTTAAAGGAATTTTTTATTTATTTATCTAAACAATTATATTTTGAATTTAATAGCATTAATTATACCTCTTACGTTTTTTATCTTTTTCTAATTATATCTTAAATCTTAAATATAATACTAAACACTTAGACTAAAAACTAAATTAATAGCTTATGTTAAACTGTTAAACAAATTGAGTGTTTCGTAATAATCATACTAAAAAATACATACTCTACGTTGTACATTATGTCTCAATCTATGTTTAAAATCTCAATGTCTCTCTAAAATATATATAATCTAAATAGAAGATTGTAAATATTCTACTTATAAAGAATATTAATTCAACTTCGACTAATAATAATATAAATTTATATTTTTGAAATGCTGATTCAAATAATAATCGATCCTACTTCACACGAAATATTTAAAGTTAATTTATATTATCGAGAGGTCATTTTTTTACATCTCAAAAAATCGGAGTCAAACTAGGGATGCAAACTATGATAGGGAAAGTTTGCAGAATTAAAGTAATTGAAAGCTGACATAATAACACGGTTAGTTTTAGATTGCTTCAAGATAAGTCAAGTTAGCGTCTGTTCATTAATTTTTGCAGCAGATTAATAAACTTTAATCTTAAAATAGTTATTCTCTTTCGCTTTTTATTCTTGTTAAGCCCTTTAAGCAAATAAGTTAATGATCAAAATTTGAATATTTTTGTATATTGTTTGAAATAAATTAAATTGCTCACAATTAATGCAAATTTAAAATCTTATCATAGTTATGTTTTACTAAATAATTGTTAAACGATGTGTCGATTTTTTAAAAAATTGTTTCCACGACATGCAAATTATACTGAGACCGGGCCAGAGGCCAATAAACGATCTGTGAGAGGGTTCATCAAAAATCGATAATTATATTTTATCTTTTACCATTTGTATTTCAATCCATCACTGTTTGAATATAAAATTAATTGTAATTCAATTATTGGAAAGAATATAAGTTTAATTTTGACATAATTTTAAAATTAAAATTTGAGAAGACTTATATTTGAAAGCAATTGATTTTCCGGTGCAGCTTTTATATTTATAACTGTTTTTAAATCTCGTTTTGCTTGAAAAACATAAGCAACAAAATAACAGTTGATTTATATTATATCAATAAAATGACAATTAATTTTATAGAAAAATTATAGGATTTTGTAACAAAACAGACATATTTGACAATTAATGGCTCTTAAACGAAAAAATGTTTTATGAAGGAATTGAAGGAAGCCTGTAAAAGCAATTCATCCATTTTAAGGGGTTTTGTGTCTATTGACACTATTGAGCCACCAATTTAATTTAATAGCTCTTCAAATTGAATATAAATATGGGATTTGCATATTTATATTATATATTATAAATTACTTTTTATTTTTTAGAAAGTTTTAGGCCATTAATTAGTTAACGAATAAGTCAAATGTATAATATAAAGCGGCAAAGTCATTTTATAAAGTAATAACCTCCTGATGCGCATAACGATATTAAAATCACATTTTCACTATCAATGTAGAGATCAACTTAAGACTAAAAAAATAAACTTTAAAATGTTATATCATTTACAAATTTTGATGCAATAGTTTGTTAATAAAATTCAGAACAAAACGATTCCATTTTTCAAAAGAGTGAATTCCTATCTTTAATTTAATATCATTTAAAGTGAAAGCTATTTAAAACGGGTCAAAACTTGTTGAGCTTATCAGAGTTGGAGCTATAACTTTACTGTTAGAGTAAGATTTACTTATCATTTTCCTTATATACAAATATAAGACATCAAAATAGTATAATATTGAATCAAAATGTCTAAAGTTATGAAATACTTATTTTGTGAAATGAAAATTGTGAAAATGCGAAACTTGTATTAGATGAGAGATCTTTACAACTCAATAAACACTATTTCCTCATTGATAAATCGATGCATTGGATACAGTTTAGCCTTCATATAAATATAAAGTAACGAAATTTAGGGTAGAGGGTGGCAAATAGGTAAGTGACAAGCCATTCAAGAATGTTAAAATTACAAAAGCGTTACAAGGGTGTATGAGATCAGTGGAATGCCAATGAAACCATCATAGCATTAATGCTTATATTATATTAAACTTATATAAACTTAACCTGTAATATAACTGTTTCTGCTGTACAGTAAGCGCTATCCAGTGTTCAAATTTCAAATCACTTACAAATCACTAAATAGATAAGATCTAGATATATAATATTTCAAAAGTTATCTAATTTTATCTAGTTTTATATAAAATATTATATAAAATAAGTTTCTGATTATCTCCGACACCTAATAAAGATATCAAACACACATTAGTTTGTAATTAATATAATTTCAATGTTAGATATTTTATATAAGCAGATACTTAAACAAGAATACAAGCGGCTGCC
>JAQGAN010000337.1:0-11563 GCA_034697745.1 Nothrus palustris
ATATAAATTATATTTGTATTGCTATTAGAAATAGCGTATAAAATAAGTTATGGTTGAAGTTATGTTTATGAACAGTCACTGAATTATTATATATTTTAAATAAATCCAAAAAAATATTGTGTAGATAAACAACATTTTGAATTTATTGTGGAATTTATTATTTGCAGAATATTTATGTTATATAAAAGATAACGACAAAATACAAGTATATCATGAAATGTTATTAATATTATATTTTTATCTCAAGTTATAATAAGCAAAAAGTTTTCAAATGAGGAAATGTATTAAAAGAGCGATTGATTCAATCAATAGAAAAATAATAGGAAATCCAATAATTGAAACAAAATCTAATTTACTTAATCGTGACTTTTGAAGCCATCTCTTTCTGAATAATTCAAATGTGTTTCTATTTAACAAACTTTGTTTCTCTTTTCCGTCTTCTTGTTTGTCAATAATCTGTTCACAAATATTAAAAAATATTATTAATAAATGCAAAAGACTTTTTACTAATTCATTATTACTTTTGATTCATTTTCTCTGATTTGATGATAATATTGAACACAAGCGAACTGAATATAACCCGCAATAACGCATAGCCAACAAGCCATAGACCACATATCAATTGTCGTGCAATAATCCAATTCTGGTTTATTATTCTGAATATCTTTTGAAACGCAGCTCATGATTAGTGTCGAAGCGATTAATAAACCGATCTTTGGTTTTGAATGCTTTGATGACAACCAAAATGATAGCCAAACTATCAAAACACTTATAAAGCTCGGGACAAACCAACGACAGATATAAAATTTTGAATTACGCTTAAAATTAAGGTTGACTTTAACACAAGAATATTCACCTTAACAAATATGAAACAAACTTATAATTTAAAAGAATAGTTTGCTAAACAAATTATACCCGTATTTGTTCTTGAAGTACAAAATTCTGTGTTAGCTTTGGTTAATTTCATGTGATTTATAAATTCGTTTTTCACTGATTTTGATACTTGTAAAGGATCGCCATCTTTCCAACGCAGGATTATTTGATCAGTTGTGTGACCATCTATTTAATATGTAACAAAAATGCATTTAAATTGATTAAGAGTCTTGTTTTTCAATTCTCAAGAGGGGTCCCTTTTGGCAGTCATTCATTATTAGTATTAAATTTGGAAAAATCTAAAATAATTATTAAGTCAGGTTTTATAAACTATTTAAAATGCAATTTTAAGACTATCACTAATAATAGGTTGCATTTACACAAGAATTAATTGGTTTTTTCTTAATATATCTTATTTTTTGACTTACATGAGGCGAAGTTTAGAGGACAAGTCTGACAATCAAATGGGAAATACTTGAAATCCATTTTACAGACAGTCTTAAGTGTAAGTCTAATTGAATATAAAACTGATCCGTTCTTAAAAACTCTGACCAAAGAATTTTTCTCAGCTAAATCATGAAAATGTCCTTCCAATTCATTAGAGATGAACAAATCTGGTTTCCATATCTTGATATCAGGACTAAAGTTAAGATATGGTAAATCTATAGAAGATTGAGAATAATTGAGATTTGAATCTTTCCATCCTTGGCGAAAAGTTATCTGTGTTTTCATAGTCTGAGAAAAAAGTTATTTAAGATATATTATAAATTGTAATTGTCTAAAAGTGTTTGTAAACTTACCTGTTTGTAAATATCTATTTTGCCAATATATCTGAGATAGATATCAATTGTATTGACGATAGCCCGCGTAGATTTACTGATCATATAATGATTTGAATTTTTAACAGTGTATTGATTGGTTTCAAAGTCATATTCAACTGTTTTTTGTGATATCTCTTCAGATGTATAGCTTTTTTCAATTATAGGAACAACTCTGTGGTCATAACGGCTTTGAGCGAATAAATTCTCTATCAGTTGTCTCTCTTTAACGCAGTTCACAAAACTTACTAAAAGTATGCAAAAGTTAATTATTTTTAGCATTTTTAAAATAATTCACTTTAAAAATTATTATCATTTATAGTAAATGTTTCTATAATTCAAACGAAGACAACCAAATGATTGTAGTTTTTATTTAATGTCTACTTTTTATAAGTTATCTCCTTTTCAAACAAAAATATTATTTAAAATATTATACGTCAACACTTTATTAAACCATATTATGAGTTATTTAAATCAATGACAAATTAATTTATATAAAACTCTTGAGCTTTCGGTTTCCAAACAATAAATCATTGCATAAAAATATATTTTTTGGAATATTTTATTTAAAATTAAATAAAACTATTTTTTATGCATACATTTCATAAATGATAGAACTTTTGTAAAATTTTTTAAGAGCTAAAGAATATTAATTGAAAAGAATATTCTGTTAATTACGAATTCGATACCTAAAGAAAAATTAAAATTCTGAATCAAAATATTTTGAACAGAGTTTAATATCCTGTTATCAAATAAATTGAATTGAAGGCTATTTTTGCGAAATTTTTTTGCATACAATCACACAAAAAAAAGTTTAACAAATATGTATTATTAACTAATACTATTAACATAGATTGATTTACTACAAATGTTAAGTTTATTTATCAAAGCTTAACATTTAATTGAAAATTATTTTGAAAACTGTTTCCTCATTAATGTTCATAATGTGTAGAAAGTCTTTAATCTAAATTTGATTATTTTTCTATTCAATTCAACAAAACTTAAGAGAACTTAAATATATTAAAACTTATTACAATAAAGACTATCTTTTGTTCATTCATATAATTCTTATTAAGGATTTTTCTCTAAAATCTATTTATTTCAGAATAGCCTTAACTAAACGTATCAAAAGATCTCTATCAAATTCAAAGAAATTTTTTATTAAATTATTCTTTAAATTCTTAATTTAAAAATAATTTGAAATTTTTTTTAACTTTAATATAGATAAATCGGATATAAATCATATATTCAATATTCACGTATTCAATATAATAGTATTCAGGGTCACATTGAGTATATGGGAAGACAGGTCCGAGATTTTGATCAATTTGACTATTGTAATGAAGCATTACTAATGATAATAAAAGATCATAATAGATAATTTTGGTGCATCTTTTGTGTTGGCCCCCCCTGTAATAATGGAGATTGGCTGACATTTCAAAATAGTAATTTTACAATTCATTAAATATGAATTGAAATATGAATTAAATATAAAATTGTTAAGTTGTGTCCTCATTCAACAAATGTGTATTTATATTAAAGTCAATTAAACAAAATTGTGAATTGAGAGATCAAGCTTGAAATGGACCTTCATTTCTCACTCATTTAATACTTAGTTAAACTTAGATTAACTCTGGATTAACTTAAAGTTAGTCAAAAATGTTTGCCCTCATGAAAAGCTTTTAGTTAAGTCTTCGAAATCTGTCTGTCATTAGGGATAAAATGGTTTTATAAATTGTGTTTTGATGTAAAAAAAACATACAAAAAGTATATTCAAATAATATTCGTTTAGATTGCATGACGAGAGACGGCAATGAAAGTATAGATCAATTATAGTATTAAGTGAAGGATAATGTGTTGCTATGAGAACAATAATTGGATGCAACAAAACATTTCTAACAAAACTTGTTAGAACATTACAATCATAGCATTGTTAATAAACCGTAAAATTAGGCAATAGTTTATAAATTGTAACAAATATGGAATTAGATAATGAATCATCTATTTCACCAAATGAAGATCATGTCATGATTATGGAAAGGTTGTATGTTTGACAAATATTTAATATACTGTATGAATATTAAGTTCACAAATGCATTCATAAGCATCACATAATACCAAATCATAGATTTTTGTTTTCAGTACCGTATTTTGTAGTAAATATAATAAAGGATTAGAATTATGTGTGAATTCAAATTTTTCAGATCTTCTTCTGGTTTACTCTCAACAAAATCTCTTTCGACAGAAACTATATCTTCATTTTCTACCACAATATCCTCTAATAAATGGTTGATCGCTAACAATGACACAAACGCTAACTTATATGCGCTCTCAACTTGTATATCATTAGTCGACTTATTAGGCGACGGCGATTACAAATTAATTATAGCAGATCTTGGGTTCAACTCAGGCAACCCGAAGTTGAAGGTCTATCGCGGAACAGTCTTACAATCTGAAAATACTTTAGTTGATATTCCGGCCGGAATTTGCGTGTTTCAAATGGATGGCAATGAACCGCAAACCCCAGCAATCGCTGTCGCCTCTGGTGCTTATCTGTATGTCTACAAGAATATGAAACCTTTCTATAAGTTTTCTTTGCCCACACTTGAAGTCCATCAGTTAGAGATGGATGCCTGGGATCAAGTGAGAGATGACAAGATTGACGTCTCTATGCTTAAGGATATTTTGTTAAATATAAGGGTAGAAATTGGCGACACAAACTTGAGCTCTCGTTCTCAGGCATACCTATTATTAGATGATGTTTCAGAGATGGAGAAGTTTGTCAACATCTATAAGAGTCAACCCCTTAAGAGGCTTACAGTTGTGACCTGTGTTACAACTATTAAAAAAACTGTTTCCGATGAGAATGCCGTCAGTTGTTTGGTTTTGGGCACTGAGAATAAGGATATATATATTCTAGAACCGGACGCTTTCACTATTTTAGTGTCGGTAGGTTTCGGTCATTAAAATCCTATCAATTGATTTATTTATTTTTTAAAATTTTTAAATTTTATACTAAATAATTATAAGGTGTTTACTGATCACTTATGAATACTAGACTTAACTATTTTTTTGAAAACATTATACTACAGGTATTGTAGAATATCTTTAGTTGTTGTTAAACATAATATGGATATAATGAATGAAAATTACATAAGGTTTTCACATTTAAATGAATTCAAAAATTTATTTATTTAGTGAATAATATAAACACAATAAAAGAGACTAAAACTCAAACTTTTTTAATAGTTTTGAATTTGATTCTCAAAATGAATTTTTGAAAAAATTAAAATTTTAATTACAGTATTTTGTTATCTAAAGCGACATTTTTGTTCCGTTAGAACCTTTGAAACGAACGTTTTAGTGATTAAATTGAATTATTAGTGAATTAGCAGAAGTGTAAGCTTGAAATACTTGTTTATACTAAAACTGAAGTCTAGTCTAAGTCGTGCGCATACTTTCAAATATCTGATTTCCTCTTTAGGCAACTCTCCCGAGTGTTCCCGTATTTATAGAAGTGAACGGTCTTTTCGATGTCGAATATCGAATACTGGTTTCGTGCAGAGACGCACATATTTATGCAATTAAAAGAGGGTTCAAAACTGGCAGACTTTGTGTGCAACTAAATTCACAACCGGTCGGCCTTTTGAGGATTAATAACAATATAGTGATTGCATCCATGGATCAAATGCTTAGCACTTATTCAACTAAAGGTAACTGTCTTTGGAGTGTTAAACAGCCGTCGGTTATAACAGCCATAGAAGTGATTGATGTCGAGAGACAGGGCTTGCAATTGATTGCTGTGGCGCTCGATAATAGACAAATACATATATATCAAGATAGACATCGAGTAGATATTCTTGAAATGGATGACACCGTCGTTGCTATGAAGTTCGGCCGCTTTGGCAGAGAAGATAATACACTTGTTATGGTTTCCAGGAATGGATCGCTGACTGTGAAGATCTTGAAAAGAACTGCAAAGTTTACGATTAAAGAGTTTGCCGAAACTCCGATTCAAAACTCAAATTCAAAGCTTAATATTCCTAAAAAGACGAAACTGTTTGTCGACCAAACTATGAGAGAAAGGGAGCAATCAATCAGTCAGTTATTTCTGGGAATTTTTTTTTTCATTGTTTTTAAAACACGTTTTTTAATTTTCTTAAAAAAAGGTATTCACAGGACATTTCAGCACGACTTGTATCGACTGAAACTAACAGCCGCGCGATCTTATGTTAAAGCAATCAATTCTAGTCTGAATCCATTATCATCGACAGCAAGGGATCCGTTAAAACTTTCAGCCCAGGTATAATTGTTATGTCTGTAAAAACATTTCTGCCAATTAATCAAATGATGGCTAAAATCAAAGTCAAACCTTTGAAATAAATATAATTTCATAAATCAAAGACAATGAGAAATTAATCATAAAGTTTGACTTATATTTAGTATAACTATTGATATAATTAAACTTTTGATCAATGAATCGAGAGATGAGAAGCTAATGACAAACCTTAGGATTAAATATTACTGATATTTCATAAATTAAAGACAATTAAACATTAATCATAAGTTTTAGAGGTTGGATAAAAAATTTTAAAATTTAACTTATGATTTACAAAATTCAACATAGGGTTAAGCCGCTACTAAAGAAAGTATTTACAAAATGCTGTCCCTTCGAGTATTTACCCGTTGGCTTACTCTTCCTCTTTATTCTAGAACTCACAAAAACTTTATTTTAGAAAATATTAATCAATAAAATTTCACTTTAACTGTCATTTAAGTTAATTGGATAGGTCTTTACAAAACAATATTTAAGATAAATCTTAAATTAAAGCACATAATGAGCTAAATATTTATCTTTGAGTAAATCAGTATCTCTAATAAGGTAATACTCTTGGATTCCTAAAGTACTCACATGTGTGTGTAATCAAAGTACTAAGTTAGTTTGTATTTGGTAAACTTTTACCAATTACAAGTACTTTTACCGAATGCTATACACATTACTGCCCAATCCTAACTCTATTATTGAAGTTGCTAAATATTTTTTTTTATCATTTAAGGTTCACGGATTGGGACCTGTTTTCAGATTGATATTAGAATTACAGAACACATCGTCAGACAATCCATCAATGGATCTATTATTAACATTTCAATGTGATATTAATATATATATTATTGAAAGATCTGTAATTCGAGTGCCATTTCTGGCTCCAGGAATTCAATACACTTTTGCCACAAGAGTTGAATGTGTCAGCAAATTAAATATTTCTGATATTATAAAAGTTAGTAAACATTTTGTACTTCATTTCATTTAACTATTGTTTTATTGAATTTAGGTCTTTGTTATACGAGAAGAAGAGATAATACCATTAATAACAGCAGTGATTAATATGCCTGCGAGTGAGGCTCCTATTTGAGAGACCATACGATTCTGGCTTTATGTGTGCTTTCTCTCCCACATTGTTGAGTCTCTTACTTAAAAATTGTTATATTGTTGAAAATTTTTTATAATAAATCTAAAAATAACTTTAATAAAACATAACTAAAAATTATAATTTGCAAAGTTTAGATGAATTGAATTTATTTAGCTTATGATCAGCTGAAGATATGATTGGTCAAATTTAAAATTAGATTTGGATCAAATTTTAATTATTTACGATAACTCAACTATTAAGAGCTTAATTATATTAAATATTTCCTCGAATTGGATTTAATTTCTACAGTTTTTTTAATTCAATGAGAAATTATAAATATGAAACTCAAAAACGACGGATATTATACTAGCTAAAAGGTTGCGTATCAATTGGATATCAATTACGCAAAAATTAAATTTTATGTGATCTTTTTCCACTTTTAATATTTTATTTAAGATATACTTTAAGTACAAACCAATATCTTTTTATCAATTAATATTGATTTGCTATCAAATCAAATAAGAATATTGTAAAAATTCATTAAAATATAATTTTTTGATAATTTTTGTTTTTCTCTTAATAATAATTTTGAGCTTAATTTATAATTTAAAAAAACAATTTAAATTAAACAATAGTATTTTATTTTACCAATGGTTTCACTGACTTTAAAACTCTTTTTAAAATATGTATAATTTGATTATAGTCTGGTTTTTGAGACTTGGTTAAAGTTGCCTATTTTGGACTGTAATCATAGCTTTCGTGTTAATGATATAATATTTGTTATTCAATAAAATGATCATTTCTAATAAATATTGAAGTAATTAAACGGTTTTATTTTCAATAACTTAAATTAGCGACTCTTGGACTTATTAAATACATTTAATCCATTTTCTAATATAAAATCCCAACTGTTCTTACATATTACGCAACCTTTACTTCGTATGTAGCCTCGCATACAAATTTGTAAAACTAAACTTTTACATTTAAGATTTATTTAAGTTTACCAATAACCTTATACTTTGATTAATTTATTTTATTCACTTTATTCAAATCTAATTTAATAATAAGCACAAACTTTAATACACGTAAAATAAGGTAAAAGCAAGTAAAATACTGTATATAATATATTCTGTAATTTCTAACTTCTAATTAATATAATCTCTAATACATATTTTTAGAGATTATAATCTATTTAAAAACAACAACAGTTTTAACAACTTCTTTGCCCATATCATCAAATGCTTTATTGATATCATCGAGTGATACATAACTTCCAATCATATCATCCAAAGGCATGTCTTTATATCTCTTAACAAAATAGTTGATGGCATCTTTGCCTTTGAAACCTCCATACGTGTCTCCGATCACTGATTTTCCAGGAATCAAATGTAAAGGAATGACTTCCCATGGATTGAATGTAAGGCCGACCACAACTGTAGTGCCCCATGGCTTACATGAGGCCAATGATGTCTTCAAAATGGGAACATTTCCCACACAATCAATGCCAACATCAATGCCACCAAAATTCTCTTTCAGGTGTTTTTCCATGTCTTGGATTTCTGATGAGTTTATAAAAGTCGTGGCGCCGAACCTGACAGTCATTAATGAAATATAAATTTAGTTCAATCCATAAAAAAGTCATTTAAAATAAAATATTTTCAAATCAGAATTTCTATTAATGAATAGTAAATAGTTTTGCAATTTTTGTATACTTCGAAACAATTTGTTTCTTTTTATTGGATCTGTCAATAGAAATGACTTTTAGTGCTCCGCAGTCTTTAGCGCCTCGAATGGCACCCAAACCCACGGCTCCTATAATTATATGAGTAATAATTGATAATTATTATTACATAACATGAATTGATAGGAGTCTATCAGACCTGTTCCCCAAATGGCAACTGTTTGTCCTTTTCTCACTTTCCCGATAATCGAAGCCGAACCATAACCAGAAGGTATACCACAGCCGAAGACACAGAACTTCTCCATTGGTATATCTTTAGATATTTTTGTGACACAATCTTCTGTTGTCACAACATATTCAGCAAATCCGCCGATACTCAAGAATTTATAAAGTGGTTGTCCATCACTTGTGAATATTCTAGATTTTTATATTAAGTATAAAAGTTGAATATTTTGAATTATTTATTATCCCTTTTGTTATAAGAGTTAAATCATTTTTAACATTTTTACAAATAAAACTAAAACTTAATTACAAATAAAACTAAGACTTAATTACAAAAATCTAAAATAATATTTTATCATATCAATAGCTTACGTATAAACTTGTGATAATAATAGTATTATTATTTTACATAATATTAATGACTTTTTAATGGTTAAAAAATAAAATAAACTGTATATAAGATTTATGTGAAAAAATTACTTTTAAGCATAAATCAATTCAATTATTTAATCGAATAATTGTTAGAAAAACTTGAAATTAAAAAATTTTAGCCAAATTTAAACTTAAAAAAAGGTCAAAATAATAAATAAAAGAATATCAATCAATAACCTGGTGGTTCCGTCAAACATTGTAAACTTCTCAGCGTTGCCGTCAGCCATCCCTTCGTGACAGAAATTAGTGTAATCTGACTTACATAACACACATTTACCACAATGTGGTACAAAAGTGACCATAACATGATCTCCAGCACTAACTGACGATACTTTATCGCCAACCGATTCCACAACTCCGGCCACTTCATGGCCTAAAACTATCGGAAACTGTACATATGGTTTCGGATGGCGTAGTATATGATTATCACTTCCACAAAGTGATAATGCTGAAAACATTTATTTTGCAATTGCAATGGAGTATTATTTTTTTAAACGCATTCAAGAGAGATTATAAGCTCACAAATAAAAAAACCTAATATCAAAATGGTCACATCCCATTTTGCATAATTCTATTTCGCATAGAATCCAATTACGCCCACAAATAGTGTTTGCAAATTTACTATTATTAAAAAATTCAATTTGTCATAAATATTAGTTAAACTGAATATGTTTCAAGTCTTTTAATTTGAGTCATTTGAGGGCAGCATGAATTTGAAGTCAACAAACATCAATAAATGAAGGAGATATCAACGCTAAGATGCTGTTGTGTTTTACGTCACACACAGACTGATCAAAATGAAACAAACATAATTTACTATCAGTTTCCGATCCAAAATTGTGATTCATTGCAATTCTAAAATTTATTTTGAATGCATTAAGGGCTCATCTACATAGTACGTACGCAGCTTGGGGGTCTATCAAAAGAGTACAAACCCTAAACTCTCATAGAGAAATAGCCGGAAATAGGTGGCAAAATGCGTACAGGGGGAGGGAGGGGTCTAAAAATCCAAATTAATTGCGTACGCACCAAGTTGATGAGCCCTAAGCTTAAAATAAAAATTAAAAGTAATTCAGTCTTGATTATGTCGCCGATACTTTTGTAATAATAACCAGGAACTAAATCTATTATATGCGGAATGAGATTTATGCAAAATGGGACAAAAACTAGTTTTATGCAAAATGGGAAACCGCGATCAAAATAGCATATAAAGTAGTAAGGGTCGGAGAGCGGACTTCGCAACTTCTATTTTCATAAACCTCAGTCTAGTCCATCAAACATGAAAACAATTACTGTATGATAGAATATAGTTTAAGCACATGTACTTAACCTCTCAATTTCAATCCAAGAGTAGGTTTTATATTGAAAGGATTTGTGAATTTTTAAGAACAATTTTCTCTAGATTAGAATGTTATCAAAGTTATCTCAATATGTTAAATAATTATAAAACCTTATTAAATTTTACAATAATTAAATATAATATATATCTCATTGTATTACTAAATAAGAATTTTTAGGCGAAAACCTCATTAAACAGAAGTATATCGCATATTATTGATTATTCGTAACTATTTATTAATGAGCCTTTATTTTATAATTTGATGAATATTTAAAAATATTGAAATTGAATTTAATAGAATATGCGATTTTAAGATTAAATGAAAGTTAATATAAAAGGCATTCATTAACTATTAATATGCCATTACTGCATAATTAAACTGCTCTGTAATATTTAATACTTTATTAATGGCTATTACATTATATCAATTAAACAGCGTTCTTACATAATATCAATTATAGATTCTTATTTGTTAATTGTATAATATTTAATTTTATTAAACTACTACAGAGTATTTAATAATTTTCTACGGACGGTTACCGGCTATCATAAATGTATGGATGCTCTGGAAACATGTGTGAACAAATTTTTAACAAATTTTATTGAAAGGAGTTGTCAGGACTTAATAGTAAAAAATGCCTAAGAACCAAATATGACCAAATATTCTGCATTAATAGAGACTTAAAAATTAGGACTAACGATGATATTTTCATTGAAATATATATTGTAGAAGCCTGTAAAAACCTGATAGAATTTGAAACAATAAATAGTAATATCTCGGAATTGC
>JAQGAN010000338.1:0-11562 GCA_034697745.1 Nothrus palustris
AAATTAATAGATTTTTAAATATTTTCAGTATCAGAAATGTATTGATAAAGCATTTGATAATGACATCAAAGAAATAAATATTTAAAAAGCAAACTCAATAGCAAGATATAAGAATACAAACATCTTTTTATTTATATATATATTTAGTTATATATAATTTGAGGCTTGTTATAAGAAGGTATTTAATACGCAATCAATATTACTAATTCGGAAAAATTTTTAGGTAATTAAAATTTTTTAAAAATAGATATAACTTTTTTAAAAAAATTCTTTATTATAAGAAAATACAATTACAAACGATATTTATTGGAAGACAATCTCTATATGAATAGTTATCTATTAATGAAAGGCTCTGAGAGAGAGGAATCGTTTAAAGAGAAAATCGAATATAAAACAGTTAGTTTCGATACTGAACTTGGTCGAAATATATGATGTTTATTCGAAATGTAAGTCAATTTTTTAAAAACTAAAACTAGTCTGAGTAAATAAATGCTTAATTATTTAAATAAAAAATCTTTTACAGAAATTGGGCATAATCTGTACTTTTAAGGATATTTTAATTTTGAAAACAAGTGGATAAAAAAGTGCAGAGTATGCCGACTTTCAGCGAAAGTTAAAATAAAATTTAAAAGATTTAGTAACACTATCGCAGATTAATTCATATAAAACAGTACTTTTTTAAAAATTAAATGTGTATTATGTGTATAAGACATTAAAAAGACATTAAAAATGAATTGTATATTATCTGTAATAATGATATTTAAATTTTTATTTTATTGTAATTTAATATCTATTAAAAAATCAATATTGAAATATGAGGTAAACAAGAATATTAAGCAAAACATATTCTACGAAAATATAATACTCTATATTGAGGTTCCCTTAAGTTGAAATGCTTTTAAAGTTTATAAATTGTTAAAAATGAAAATCAATCCAAAAGAAAAATTTAATTCTAAGAAGTTATTACCAAATACTGTTATAATTAAATCTATTGATTCACATCTATATAGAATCGGATTATCTTTATTTTCAGTTGAAAAAAGGAATAGAAGTAGTTTTTTTAATCCAAAGTTTATATTTATAATACAATTAATGTTATTTATTCGTTGTTTTATTACAATTATTGCTTCTAAAGAAAACCCACAATTATTTGTATTTATCGGAGATGTCGGGTATTATTTGAAAGTCAGATTCCATATTGCAGTCGCTTCTGGTTTGGCTAAGAATCTAAGAATGATAAGAATCTCCAAATTTTTTTTCAAGATTTGCAAAATAATTCCTAGGATTGCATCGATCTTTGCATTAGTACTTTCTTTCTGGACTTACATAAACAACTTCTCATTCAAACAATTGATTATATTTGGTATTCCACATAGTATTTTGTTTGGAATCACATCTTTTCATATTTATGGTATTATTGTCTCACAAATTGTCTATTTTTACATAATTTGTTATCTCACATAAAAAGTCTCCGATAGTTTATTTAATAGCTGTACATATATAACTTTCAGGGTGGTTGCTGCTACACATATTGTTACAAGAACGTTTATTACACGGGTTGCGATTGTTATGACCGTTATCCCGGTCCCGGACTTCCCGTTTTCTGTTATTATCACGTCGTAGACGAATAAGATATTTGGTTAACATTAACATTAATTAAATTAGCATATATTTTAATCAATCATAAGTTAATGTTTATAACTATTTTTAACTGAACTATAAACTACGTGTTCTAATATTTTCTGCAAAAAAGATGTAATTACTCTTTACCCTATAATAAAAGTTGAAAGTTAAAAAATTTTAAAATGCAAAATAATTAATATTTTTATATACCTATAAAGAGTATCCTATTTTAGAATTAACGGTAAGATTATCTAACATTAAAATAGAGACTTTTATCACTAATATCTTATAAGCTATACTGTATGAATGATGTAATAAATTTACTAAATAATCTAAATTTTTAATAAATTTATTAATAAATTTATTGCTGTTTTAAAAATTTAGTAAATTTTTGAACGCTAGATAAGGCTAAATAATATTGTAATAAATTCTAAGTCTTATCAAAACTACTATTGGGCTCAGAAGAAATGAATATTTTCCTTATCTGTACTTTATAAATGATTAAAAAATTTATACAACACCACAAAAAACCTTTACAATCTATATTATTAAATATATGATGTCTGTCTGTCTGTCTGTGTATGTGCCTGCGTGTTCGTTCGTCCGCAATAATGCTTTTTTAACAACACTTAAAATATAGAAATTAAAATTTTAAAATTTTAAAACTTTAGCTATTTTTTCACTTTTAACAACAATGGTTTAGAATTATAGATTTAAATTTTGAAATTATAGTTAACTCAATGGGTTTGAGATTAAGGGATGTATTAGATAACAGATTAAATACAATGAGTTGCGAAGCAACGGAGCTTTTCTAGTACAGTAGACTCTCGTTATAGTGAAGTCGGATATAGTGAATCTCCTGATATAGTGAACGGTAAAAGATTTAGAATTTGGCTCAGTCCCCATAGAACTAATGTTAATTATCTCCACTTATAGTGAACTCCCGTTATAGTGAACGGATTTCTCTTGCATTTGCCCGCTCACTATAACGAGACACTACTGTAATATAAAAATAAATTTCTAATTTATGTCCTGAAAGCATAAAATTCGCTTAACCTAAGACAGAGTTAAAATTGATATCATTTGACTCTATTGTGTTGATGAAGACAGCCGTCAATCAGACTATTCAGAGATTCCTCAAATTGAAGTCTTATTAGTTATGCCTAAAAGTAAGAAAAAAGTTCCTATAATTTAGAATAGCATTGAAATCAATTTCCAAGAATTGAACTTATTATTTATAAAAGCTTCATATATTTTAAAAATATATTTTCTTCGATCAACAATTTTTTTCAAAAAATAGTCAACAGAAAACAATAGGATTTAATAATTGTCAATACATTTGAAGGACTAAATTATATTTTGCTCTTTACTTACAAAAAGTTAACTTTTTATTAACACAATTATTCTGAAAAATAAGCATAATATACACTAGAGCTGGAAATCGGGCCTAACTCACTGGCTCGACCCGCTCGAAATTTTTTGCTGTAGACCCACCCAACCCGAGCCCGAAGCTATAAAAATACAAGCCCGTCAGCTCACCCGATGGGTCCGAAAAACAAAAAAGATCTTAAATCATAGCAACTTGCAGATACTAGTTAATAAATCTTACCATACAAATACTGTCTGCTCTCATTGATATAAAATTGATATTAGAGGTTTTGTTTCGTTTTACAAAATAAATAAGATATCCGCTAACAAAGTATACTCTTTAACCAAAGGTAAGCTTGAATTAATATCGAGCTCACCCATTTTAGCACTTGGCCCAAACCAGCCCGAAAATTTTTAAATGAAGGCCGGCCTGAAACATTTTTAAGCAAGGCCCGATCCGCCCGATCCAGACGTTTTTACCACAAAAACCGAGCCCGCCCGATTTTCTACTCTAATATACACCATTGTGTAGGTGTAAGTGTTAACTAACAAAATATTTATTTCTTGTTTCCTCTAAATGATAGTATTTTATTGCTTTCAGTAATTATAAAACTATTAAATACAGGAAAAAATTAAACCAAAAATATGTGAAAAATAATGTTGTAGCTGATAATTATCATAGCATTAAGTATGTTATTATTTATTATTATACAGTATAAGCTCGATAAAGTGATCATTCAAGGTTACATATTTTGGAAAATACTGTATATAAAAATATTTGGTATAATAACCAGAATTTAGTCTATGAGTCATTAGAAGGTGGTTTATCTCAAGTTTATTACAAGATATTACTTTGTATTTATACTGTATTATTGAAAATAAAATATGAATACAATTATTAATACAAAGTTTGATGAATACAAGAACCCTTCCCTTTCAAATGTGTCTCATTTCAATTTAAAGTATGATTCTTATAGTTTACAAAAATATCAGTTGAAGGGAAGGAATATGTCAAAAGCTTTTCATTCAATACAGTAATACTTCGATAGAGTGAATTGTTGGGACCGAACTCGAGTGTTTACTATAACGAGGCTTCATTATAAAGAGGTGAAATTGTATTAGTTTTTTATGATTGGTACCAAAATCCTTATTAACACTAACGAGGATTCACTCTAAAGAGGTTCACTATAACGAGGTATCACTGTATACAGTATTTTAGATTAATGCAAAGTGATGTTAGTGTGTTTGAAAATTTATAAAAATAGACTGAGCACAACTCCCTACCCCTCACCCTACTTCCCATTTACCTAATAGATAGTTAAAAATTAAAAGATAACATTAAAAGACACGATTTTTGAGTTTTTTATTTAGAAAATTAGTCATTTTGTTAATTAATAATTTATTGAATCAAAACTTTGTATAAAATATAAGTATAAATTCAGAATATTTTGTACGAAAAATATTTTTCTATTTCTTTCCTTTTTGTTCTGAAGACGAACCAGAAGTTGAATCACAAGATTTTGAAGATTGCGATGACATTTCATTCATCTTAAAATATATTTTAATACTATTAATACATTATATTTTTAATAAAATACAAGTCATCAATACCTGTGGTATATCGTTATTAAGTGATAATCCAATCTTATACATGACATAACTTATAAGATTTATGACAACTATTCCTACGATTACTCTTTGTGTAACCATTTCTCAGTTCTTCAGCGCTGAACAAAACTTGTGATTATTTGATTTGAAAAATAATTAAATTTTGATTTAAATAAAAAGTGCTATTAGTGATCGGTATTTCAATATTATATTTAGATTAAGATTTGAATAAATATTTATGTTTTTGTATACTGAGTGTTCATTTAAATTGTGATACCTTTGTTGGCACGTAATTGAGTTTTGCATAAATCAAAGGCCGACTATATTCGGGTTTCGTTTCTTTTATTAAAAGAATTGATAAATAAAATAAAATTAAAATAAAATTCTTACAAAATAATGTAATTAAAGAATTCTAAATAATAATGTTTATAAATGTATTTATCAATAATACAAAACCTATTGCTTTGTATATTCATTTAGTGAAAAAAAGGAAACCTATTATAGTCTGCCTTTGATTTACGCTTTTGTTAAAACACGTACTAAACACGTGCTAATAATGCAAAACTCAATTACGTGCCTACAAAGGTATCACAATTTAAATGAACATTCAGTATCTCATTATTGATTCGCTTTAAAATTTAAAATTCAATATTTTATTGTTGATCAATAAAAGAGCGTGTTTTGCACTTTTTTAAACAAAAGAATATTATTTTGAAGCTTTAGATACAAACAGTCATAAAAATTAAACGTTTTCGGGTTTATGTCATAAAAGATTTCATTAACTCCAAAGTGTATCAAAGATTAAGAATAGAAATGGGATTAGAAGAGTATTTTCCACCATTGCTTCCATTTGATGACACGTTTATAAACCACGATGTGATGGACTTTACCTTAGGATTTATGACAATCACATTTGCATTAATAGTCTATAACATAGTTTTCTATATAATTGGTTTCGGATTTATTTATTATAAGAAAAAGAGAAATCAATTCACAAATAGAAGGAATAGAGATATGATTTGGGCCTTATTTGGACCAAAAGTGGATGCCTTAAGAATACCACTCAAGCCATCACTCGCTGCGGATTCTTATGATAGGAAACGCCATAAATGCAAATTCTGTGACGACAACTCGACCATTGGTTTCAATGGATTGTTAAGCCATTTGTTTACTCGAGTTTTACTATTATTCGCTTATATTTGTGGATTAATTGCAATTCTTGTCAATTATAACGAATACGTGTTTTATATAATGGCAATCATTTATATTGCGATAAATGCAGTTTCGCTTATATTTGAAATCCATATTCTGTACAATCGATTTGAGAATGAATTTTGTGGTTTTGTCAGAATCTATAAGATTAATGATATATTGATTATAGTCTTCGTAATAATTACTTATTGTCTATTTTTGACATTTTTTGTATTATATTTTGTGAGCGATGACATCCTTTTTAAAGACTTCAAATGATATGAACCATATTTTGGTTTATAAACTTATTTATTTCTTTAATTATACAATTATGTCATACAAAAGTGAGATTATGGCAAATATCTGTAATATTCAACCATTGTAAAATTATCAATAATTGTTATTATTATCATAATTAATTTGCGAAAAAATTGAAATACACAGATATTACAGATATTTGCCATAATCTGACTTTTATATGACATAAGGTAACAATCTACTCGATTGTTACAATATAAATTTTTTTGTTATCTAAATGGTATTTGCAGATTAAAAAATAGTTAAAATTTATTAGAAAAACTTTTAGCTTAATAATGAAATTTTTATGACTATTTTGTGACGTATCTTAGTGAAACCCCCACCCTTCTACCCCTCTTGATTCTTAAGATATGATTTTTTAAATTTTAAGAATTTTCAACTTTAAAGTATTTGGGGGCCATTTTTAATTTCTCCGGGGGCAGTAGATCTTTACCTTCCCAAAAAAAAATTTTGGTATATAAAGGGTATTTGTAAATTAAAGTTCTTAATCCAACTTGATAATTTCAGAAAAACATTTTCAAGTCAAACTGAGCTTCTAAAAAAAATTTCAAATTTTTTGGAGTGGGGGACGGGGATTAAATAAAATTTTAAAAATCGACTTTTTTGCGAAATTTGAATGTAAGTGAAATTTCAAAAATTCATAACTCAAAAACTATAATAGATATCGAAAAAATAAAAAATACGTCAAACTGAGATTTTATGAGTTCTTTAATAATAAATCGTTTAAACTGCGCAAATCCAAAAAAAATTCAAGGTACATATGGTCCTTTATCATTATCATGTAGTCATTTTTGAGATATTTAAAACTTGCATTGGATGTGGATATACAAAGTTTAATCTCTAAGTTTAGTTCATTATCGAAATAATTGTTTTTGAACTAAAGAAATTTAATCGCTGGCAGTTTTATTATTTGAAGTGTATATGTATTATATGAAATAAGTTGATTCAGTTATATTAAAAAAATTTTCTATAAAAGTTAAGCCGAGTTATCATTAATTACATAAGAATAGATCAAATAAATACAAACCCCAAGCAATTGTTGTTCTTTTAAGCATATAATGAGTTTCTGCGATCGCAAACACATGTATTAATAATTGGTAAATATGAATGGCTTCGACGCACATCCATGAGAGTGAAGTCAATACGAAGTAATGGATCAAAATGGCCACAAGAGCGCAGGGATCGTTGTAGCCGAATATTGACTCTTGAGATCCAATAATAAATGAGACGTTCAATGCCAACAATGATATACAAAGTTGAAGTAGAATTTTACCAGAATTATCGCGATTAAGACATCTTTAAAGTTATTAATAGAATAATTCAAATTATACAATATATAGGTTTAGAAATTTAAGAAAACAATTTTCAAGAAACCAGATTCTCGAGTCTTAATAATTAGTTTAGGAGTCGACTCAATCTAAGAATAACTAAATTCAATGAATAACGCAAAGTTCCACAACACCCGTTCACAAGTCGCGGGCCGTGGAATACATTAGAGCTGCACTCTTAAAGTGCTGGAGTCCATGCTTGGAATCGTTAGCGCTGGTGTATTGTTATCTTAAGATCTGTTACATAATTTTGTTTTTATAACTCATAAGCCCTGAGGAAGACCTAAGCATTGGTCGAAAAGCTACAATTTATTGATTTAAACTTCTTTTCACTTATTAATTGAGTTTAAACTTATTTAAAACTAATTAATGTAAAGTTTATTTAAATAATTTTTTGAATCAAAACTAATTAAACCAAATCTCTGAAAAATTTTGAAAAAAAGTTTATCATATTATAAATACCTAAATATAGAATAAGTAATTATTGTGAGAAACAATCCGCTAATTGATAAATAGCATCCGATGTATGTAATGGTGGATAATATAACAGTTGTCACCGTTTGCTCGAATGGCGTTATGTCAAAGAGTACTGAAAAAGCTGTTAAGTGAGATGAATGACAAATAATAGACTTATTATTGAGATTAACATGCGTTTTAATCCCATCTGTAGACCAATTTCGGTTATTTTGATCCAAAAAAACACATTTAGCGAATGCATAATTAGTGAAATTGCAGTGAAGACATTGTAAAACAATAACAACGGATTCCTTAAGCTTCTTAATTGATAAATTTCCAATCGTTGCCTGAATTACAGGCATTTCGTTTAATGAGAATTCATTTTGTGAGACTTTAAATAATTTTTGACTATTATAGGCGACGATTTGAACCCTAACTTTATCCAAATCTGTTCCGTCTAAAGCTCTACTGAAAGCCTCCGCCGGCAGTTTAATAGATGAAGTCATGGACTTTAATGACCAAAATAGTAATTAACTTTAATTAAACATTAATTAAATATTAATCATTCTTACAGTCGATAAGTTTAATGGTTTCTCAAATTTGGGCTCAAATGAGATTCCTTCAGCTCTATTAGCATTGGACACATCAATCACTTTTACGGCTATGTTTTTGTGCTGAACCACAAACTCTTCGCCCGACGAAAGAGGAACTAATGAGAGTATCTTATCTACATTGCTTTGGCTGTTCATCAAAATATATATTGTTTTATAAATTATTTCATTTACTAATTCTTACATTACATTACATTTTTTCGTCAGTCAAATCATAATATGAGTCGCTTTCAAAGTTGGATAAACTGTTATCTATTATACTTAATATAGACTGCGCTTTCTTTTTGGTCTTTATCTCTGAATTTAAGAATGATTTAATCAGAGCATTAATCGAAGCATCTGTCGTAGTCTTAAGAGAATTGAGAACACAATTAAGTATTATTATAATCATTGTATTTCATCAATTTTTAATGTTTAAAGTTTTAAAAAATATCTATTCATATAATATCAAACTGAACACTAATTTGCGATAACTTATGATTTCAATAAGAGATTACAATGTAAATTATTTTTTTGAATAAGCTTCTCATGCAAAGTATATGATTATTAAATTTACAATAAGAAAGTGTTTTAAATAAATTTAAAAAATTTTTTAATATACAAACTAAGAGTTTGATAATTATGAGATAATTGATTATTTAAACAAAAATTTCATAAGTGCTAACTTAAAAATCAAATTTTTCTTATATCTAAAGTTACAAACATTACAAAGTTTGTGACACTATTCATGTGACAAAAAAAGACAAATAAAAAGCAATACCTTTATATCACAATTATCTTTAATATTATCCCAAATAGCAGACCCGTTAGCCATCAAAAGACATAGTCGTGTGGCATAACTGCTATTCATATTAGGACAAGGAATGGTAACAGATTCTCCATATTCTGTTGTTATCCAATCGAATACACCGTTAGGACTCTTGGTTCTTTCATATTTACACTTAACTAAAATAATGAATTATTCATTTTATTTATTAATGATTTGAACCAAGAATTGTAAATTTGAATTATAATAAAGAGTACCCTTTTCTTGGCATAGATTTCCTGCAAAGCCATGATTGCAAATACAAGTATCAAAAGTGTTACTACAAGTGCTGTTATTCAAGCACTGAAGCGGACACTTCTTAACGCATTTTCCGGGCGGACAAATGCAAACTCCATTTGACTGCAGTTTACAGAAACTGTTTTCACACTCGCCTTCAAAAAACAAATATCATTGAGAATTGACAGTAATAATAGATATCAATATAATGTTAATAAACTTACAGTTTTTTCTTGCGAAAAAGTATTGGACATCAGTTGGAACTCCGATCCCATTTTTATTCCAGGCATAGACTTGTATCGAATAATTGAAGTTCGGCTCAATTTCATAGAGAGTTTCGCATTCAAATCTATTTAAAATATGGAAACTTATTAAGTGAAGATCAGGTGAAGCTGACGAGCAATAATAATAATAATTGTATATCAATCTCAATCAGTCAATACAAAAAGTGCTTGAGCTTCAAATGAAATAGTAAAAGAGCTTAAAACTTATTTTCATCTAAAATAAACTTTTATTCAATGTACACTTTATTTATGTAACTTTCAGTTGGAATAAATTAGTTATCTTTCAAATATCTTTCAAGATTTTCTATTAATTTGAATAAGATTTTAAGGTTTAGTCAAATATTTTATTTAGAAGATGTCTATAAATTGAAGATGTACTTTTTATAATAGAAAACCCATTCCTAACTTTATTTAAATCAATATTATAAAAGATAAAATTAATATTCAAATTAAAGAGCTTAAACACCAATATAAACATTGTTATTTAACAATATTAAGTAATGTATACGCATTTTTTCATTTTTAAGTAACAAAATATCAATAAATATAGATATTATGCTTATTAATAAGTTAAATATATTTTATAAGATTCATAAATTTTTGTTCGTAAAGCACTTTTAATATTATGAATTTAAGTTAAATCACTATTTTGCATTACAACATTGATTTGTATGATCTCTTTTTTAACACTCTGTTAGCACATCACTATTCAATTGATCTGTTGTACGACCATTACTTTACGATTAGATTCAAGACTCAAGATTCAAGATTAGTATAATTAATCTATTTTTTTTGTTTAATAAGCTATACTTCATTTAACAAAATTAAGTATATTTTCTATAAATTATTTTAAGGATATGATCAACAAAGTGTAAAGGTGCATTTCATAGGAGGCGTGGGTGCAAGTTCCTATAAGTTACACTTCTGATGACCTTAAATGTTAGACCTAACGGTCATACCCTTACGATGCAAGTATTTTTCATGTTGTTTTTCAAGTGTTTTCGGATTTTTTTTGTAATTAATGAAAATGATAATTAATTTTTAAAAAAATCAGTGAAACGTAAATTTTTATATAATTATCAATAAGTGTACGCAATCTATTGGTTTGTCGAAAAAATGTCCAAAAACACTCCATCATGAAAAATAGTTGCATCGTTAGTTTATCATTTTATATAGCTATACACCGTCTTTATAGAAATAAGACAAGTTGAGAGTTCTTTAGTTGAGATACTGTTTAGTATCAATTATTTGGATAATAAACAGATGCAAAAATGTGATAACTTTGCTGTTTAGAAAGCTGTCAAAAACCTGAGGCGAGACTAACAGAAATTTATTGTATTTGTCACATAATACTAATACTTTTTTTAGATTTTATTTTATTTAGTTTTCTCTTTTTTTCAAAATTTTATTTCATAATATTTTTGAGTTAAGACCAAATCTGTGAAGTTATCACAAAATAGTGTGATTTCTGTATGAAATAAATGATAATAATATAACTTTACACTCTTTTAAGTTGAAACAATGTTTAGCTTATTTGATAAGTAGATAAGCATTAAATAGTTTGTGAATATCATATGTTATTATTTTTGTATAGTATTTAAAGTTAAAGTTAAAGGAAATGACTTTGAAATTTGAACGAAACTAAATAATAAGAAATTTTTAAAATTAATAAGTCATTAGAGAATAAAAAGCACAACTCTCTCGTGTAAAATATTTTACTTAATTAAAGCTTA
>JAQGAN010000339.1:0-11549 GCA_034697745.1 Nothrus palustris
TATTGAGTTTCGGATGTTGTAAAGACTAAACCATAGTCATATAAACAGTGTTTGCCCAGTTTGGTTGGTCGGGGAGAGGGGAGGTCGGGGGGATTTTTTTGAAACAAGAGGCAGGGGTTAAAACATTTTAACAAGCATTTTATCGTTTTAACAAACAAATGAAAAAGTTTATTCATATAGTTTCTCGTTATATAAAAGTATTAAATTAATTGCATATAAACAAAATGAAAACAATGCGTCTTTTATTTATTTACTCCCAGAGAGTGCCATAGATTTCGTTTTTCTGTAAATTTTTATTATGATTAATGCCATAACTATTATTAGTGGTATCACTCGTATAGGGGTCTGATTCCAGGCCAGAATCGTATTGCATATAAACTTGTTTCAGACTATTTCGCTTTGGCTTCACTTCCATTACTTCATTAGAGATAGACTTTTGAGCATTTGTTTGACTGACACGAGAATTATCTTTACTTTTATTAAAGCCATAAATATCTTCTGAAAAGACATGAAAAGCAAAGGAAACAATTATAGGAATATTTATTTCGATAATAACTTTTCGTAAATTGAAATAAACTGTTTCTCAGTTTATAAAACTATATAAACAGAATATAAAACTCATTACCGATATTTCCTATTTTAATCCTAACTTCTTCTAACTCTTCCTTTAATTTTCTAATCTTCTCATCTCTGGCGTAATCTCTTGGCGGCAAAAGTGGTCCAAAAACATTGGGATAAAGAGATTTCCATCGCCTGAGTGTAAGTCTATTAGCGCTACACTTGTGGTGATCGACATTATTGTGATAATGATTTTGTTTTCGATGAAACTCAAAACAATCGATTGAATTGATTGGCAAATCAGAAAAGTTTGTAGTCTTCAAAACAGGCGTTAAAAGTTTTGTTTTCAACATATCTAAGGCAACAATATTTACAATCATTATCCAAATCGGGAGTTCAAGAATATTCCGACAGTCTTTCACAAAAGCTACACATGATATACACTGAGACTCGAGATGTTTTCTGTCTGGGTATGAATTCTTGAGCTCATTCGTGATGTTTTCGAGAAACTTTTCCATATCGAACAGTTTCACTGTTCTATCAATCACTAGTTGGCCATCATTTTTCAGAAGTTCATCTGCGATACAGTTATTCTTTTGGCCGATCGATTGCCACACTTTCACAAATACATTCTCTTTACCAATTCGTTTGATTAATATATTCCCTAATTTTCAAAATAATTTATAGGCAAACAAATTCTTTTATCAAAAATCATATATCATTTCAAAAATTCCTATTTTTTAATAATTTTTCATGGATTCTAACCGTGAATTCAAGGCTTATTTGACTTGAAAGAAAACTTTATAGAATAAAATAGCGATTAATTATAAAAGAATTTATAACATTATTTAGAGAACTACTCTTTATTGAAAGTAAGTCTTAAAGAATTTAATGCTTTGTTATAAACTTATATTAATGATTCAAATATTTGCATTTTTTACATATCTATGACCGAAAATCACTATTAATGACACACTTAAACCGTTAATATATTAGTTAAACATTAAAATAGTTGACTCCCTGTTAACTAATTTTGAAAAATTGTTTCGGTAAACAGTTTTAAATTTTTAAAAAACATTTTTTTTGCAAAAAGTGAAAGTTATAAAAGATATGAAATAAATTTGATTGAAAATAAAAAATAAAAGCAGCTGTGATTCGACCCAATTATAAAATGAAAGCTTATTTTCTAAGTTTAATCTGAGATATAAGTGCTATTAAAATAAAATATTTATTAGAAATTCAAGAAATAGAGTCGAAAAAAATGAAGAATAAATACTTTTTTTAAGGAAAAGTCAAGAAAAGTCAAGAAAAAGTAGACAATATTAATGCGATAATAAAAAAATATCAAACTCAAGGCGTTATTATTTAAAACATATTGTATTCCCTCCTAAAGTGATAGTCACCTATATTTGAAGTAATAAATTATATTTAATGCCATTTAAGATAAGAAATCATACCGTCGTCATCTATTTTAATCTTAGCTCCGGATCCGATTTGATTCTTAATTTCAGGAATTTTTTGGTCTGTGAGATAATTATTAAATCCATTTAAGCCAATTCGAAAGCCATCGAATCCAACATAAGAGCCGTCAATCGTTAGTATAGGAGCCCTGGCATAGGCTTTGGCGAAGCGGCGATTTTTTTGCATACATACTATTTTGGCCCAAATTTCATCGTCAATACGATCCCACTTATGCAGTATTTCCTGTATGTGATCCTGAAATTCAATAATTAATGTGTTAAATAAGTTTTGCTAAACTGCAAACCTCTCACTTTACTCCAACACAAAATAGTTCACTAACTTTATAATTAACTTTTTTGTTATTTTGCTTAACAATTATTTACCAAAAATACTTTAATATTTCACTGCATTTCTACAATGATCTCAATTTTGTTTCAAAATAAGGTAATGACTTCTTGGAATTAAGAAGTCTTATGATAAAAAAAATCTACCGAAATAGTCACCACCTTTTTCTTGTTTGAATTAATTTTTGCCTATTTTGTAATCTTTAGTAATATTTTTAAAGTTAAGCTAAAACTGAATACCAACTCATCTAAAAAGTTATCGATAAAAGAATACAGACTTAACAAATATTGTTTTCTATATGTTATTTAAAGAGAATAACTTATAAGTTTTTAAATTGATTTTAACTCAAATCTTTTGAATTATCTCAAAAAATTAATTACTTAGCGATAAAATAAAACATATTTAACATTTTTACTACAAAGCAATTATTTGAAATTTATTTTACGAATTAATTCTTCAGAATCAGTCACGATGTCCTTATTTAAACTCCATTTGAATTAAATAATGCAATAAAATATTCATATTTATGTCCCGTATGTATAAAGTAAGAGATGTTTAGCTATTAAGATGCGTAAAGTCTGCAGATAACACTTTCTTATTATAGGATTTATTATACATTATTTTAACAAATAGTTTCCTAATGTAAATCACTTCAAACATAAGTTCCTTAAGATAATTTACAAAAATTGGCACAAATTTTAATATATCAGCTTATTTTCCGGCACTTCATTCAAATATTAAATATTTTACGAAATGTAAGTTTCACGCAAAATATCAGAAGAGTTGTAAATCAGTTTTTATCTTACATTATAAACAGTTAAGAAAATTATTCTTCATTGCTTGAACAGCAAATATAATATTAATACAAGTTTTTTATACCATAAAAATTCATTATCAGTAAAAAAATATTGTATATGACTAAAGCCTATTTATAATTGATTTACAATATCGTTATTAAATTTAAAGTATTTTCTGAATTGAAAGATTTTATCTTTTTTTATTAGATATCTTTTAATAGAGGGGTATTTGAAAAAATTGTTTACTACTATTTTCTGAATTTAAAATCATAGTTCTTGTGCATTACTCTCGTAAATAAAGTATAAAATAAATATGAAATAAATGGATTATTTTTTATAAGTCTATATAAACTACTTTAAGGTCTTTAATTTAAAATTCTTAAAATAATTGTGTTTTTTGTCACCTGTATTTAAAAAGCTATTAAGAAACTCTCATATTATAAGAACTGTAAAAATAGATTTGTTATATTTTGTCAAAACATAATTTTGTATTACTTTTGATTTATGGGATCTATTTTGAAAATTTTAAACCAATTGTAAATACTATTAATAAAGCATTTTTTTTATCAAAAAGGGTAACATTTTATATATTTATTGGTATTATTAGCAGAAGAGTAATGATACGTATCATTAATTAAATAGTAGCTTAAATTTCTGGATTATTATTTTTGTATTGATTCAAATTTTATGCAAATTTGAAGATATATTTTGGTATATTATATTTAATTTATGATGTATTGTAATAGCAATTTTCCCATTCACTGAGTTTAGGTTAAATAGCATTTACATTCTGACACACTCTTTAGGTCAATGTTGCCTAAAATTACCCAATAAATCAACATTTTATCTTAATATCATATAATTTAATTGTCTATTTCTTAATTCTTCAATTTTTCAATAAATTGTTATCAAAAATTATCAAAAATTATCAATTTTTTCGCAATAATATTTCTATTAATCATCAATTATTTTCTAAATTTTTTTTAAAGATTTTATCATAACTTAAAACTTTATAACAATATAAGTTATGTCAATAAAAAAGGTAATGTTATCTCCATTTAAAAAATAATAACTTATTTTTTATGAAGAAACTGCTTATGATATTGACTTTTAGACACTAATTACACAAATACTACAAAATAATTGACAATTAAAAGTTTGAAAAAACACAAAGCCATGACTACGCCTATGATTATATTTATTCTGTTGATTAGACTAATCATTGATTAAATTTTCAAATCAATATATCAGTTGTGATAAAAGTATTTTCAATAAATAATCCGTTATAAGGTTTAACTAAAATAGAAAAGTTGAAATAATCTAATTTTAAGCTGATTTAAAACTAGGTCTTTCTTATATAATCAAACATTTTTTGAATACATTAGAAAAACTATGACAAAGATTTATATAATCTTTTATTTCTGCAGACAATAGTAATTACAGTATAGTATCTAAATTGGGTGTAATTGATTATTGCATTATATATATGACTTACTTCTTTAATTATTTAAGATTCATATGTTTGATGTATAACTTAAAACTTAACCAAACTTGGTTTGGCTCTATTACTCTCCTAAACTACTAAACCATAAATGTTGAAAAGATAAAATATCTAAAATATTTTCGATAATTGCATTTTCAGAACATTTTGATAGCTATTTTCAAGTTAAGCCGTAAGGAAAAAGTATACCAATACTAAACTTCATTGCTTAAAAAAGATAACACAAAAATATACAGAAATCTAAAAAATGTCTTATGAAATTTTGCTTCCATTCAATTCATGTAATAGTTTGAAAAGTTATTTAAAAAATCTACTCTCCATAATATTTAACTGAGACTAATCAGTAAACCAATTGCAATATTACTTTACAATTAATTTAAACACAATGTTTTCGTCTAAATGTCAAAAATTGCAAACTTTATTAGAAATTAATTAAGTCTTGAAACTCAACTCAATTTTGCATTGAAAGGCTTTCTATTTAGTTTTGATTCTTGAATTTCATTTACAGAAAAATTTCTAAATTCATATCTTCGGGCATTATTTAGATTAATAGATATATTCGTTGATAATTTCGGTGTAGAAAGTCTGGTATTTTGGTTAACCAAATATCCATCTAATAAAGGCTCTCTTTTTTCTATTTTAATTTTTGGCGACTTATCAGCGCTGTTTTGGCTCTTTTTGTATCCGATATCACTGTTTTTAAGTCCTAAAAAGAGAAACAAAATAGAAATTCAATTCATTATATCCTAAAACATATACCAATGGCTCCATTTCTACAGAATTTTTGTTTCTCTCTATCAATAACATAATCAAAAAGCCGCGTTTTAGGTATTAATGGCTCGACATTCCGGTGTTTGGGAAGAATAGAGATATAATGATTCTCTCCATTATAATAAATACAAAGCGGTCTATTATTTCTTTCATCAGAATCTCCAATATATAACATATGATTTATTTGGTTCTCACTTTCATATTCCACTTTTAATTCTTCATAACTCATATCTGGTCTAAGATTTGGTATTTGTGCGAATGATCCGTAACTTATTATAGGTCTGTGAAGTGCGAGAGATAAGGCTAACAAATGGTATTCATCGCCCCAAACGCTTAGCTCAAGAGAAGCATCAATAAGTTGTTCAAATGTCAATCCATTCTCATATCCGAATCTAATTCTTTGTTCATTTATATGTCGCTCGAAATAGTCTTTATATTGAATAAGTGTTGCGGCGGTTAAGAGTCTCAGAGATTCCATAAATGAATAGTCGCTAAACATGGAAACAGATATAGAACTCCACAAACAATTGCCATCACCTCTGATCTGAACTCTTTCAAACTCTTGCAGAAAGATTGGATGCAATGTATCAATACTTTTGTCGACAATATGTTTCTCTCTATCAAACAATTGAATTGAATTGTGTTTTGAACAGATCCGCATCACTTCTTCAATATGAGGTTTTATATAACAAAATACCGTTTTTATGAAGGCTTTATCCGTCTTTTGAAGAATAGAACACAACTCCAATGCAACCACTGAAATATCATTCGCTGTTAAGTAGTCATCACTTTCAATAATTGTGTCTCTGCTTAATCTGGGGATTGATAAAGCGTTATAGCAATCAATCCATAACTTAATTTCTTTCATAGAGTGTTTTGTGTATGCCTTCAAATCATAATCATATATCAAATCTTTAATTGATTCAACAATTCTTTTCTGGATATTCAAGTTTTCGCCTTTTATTCTGTTTAACATTGATTTTTTTTGAATTTGTCTTTTCATTAATAATCCATCTTTAGGTAAAACAGATTCAATGGAGCTTTCATTCCAAAAACTTTTCTCATCATTGTATCGATTGTTCAATTCTCGAAATGATTTACAAATTTGTGATTCTTTAATATCTTTAATATCAAAAAACCATAAAGAATTCAGTTTTTTTAGAGAATCAAATTTATAGCTCAAATTAATTACCATTTTTGCTAACTTTGTGAGAATCGGCTGAACTAATAGCGAGCGCTAATTCTAAATGCTTTTCCTCAGATTCATTGACCAAAGTTTGTAAATTTTCATTTTTAATCTTTAGTGAATTCAAATTATTTTGTGATTGTTTTTTATGTCCATCGCTTACATATTTCTTCTCATTTCTCGTCAACATTTCTGGAGTTAATCTTTTGCTAAATAAAACATGAGATTAATAAGAATGAAGTAGAGATTAGATTTTAATGCTTACATTATTTGTGAGGCTGAAATGTAAAGCAATAATAAATAATTATATAATTAATGCGATTTAAAAAAGAATGGCATTAATATTGAATTTGATACCTAAATTGGCTATAGTTGAATTATAGTTAGCTGTTTTTGCATTTTGTGATGACTTCTTAATATCTGATTTGTCGCAAAAATCTGCTTCACTTATAACTAATGCTAAATCTAATTCTGAAATCTCATCGCTTTTCTCTGTCTTTACTAAAAAGCTATTGTCTTTCCGAGTAATCCAGTTGTTATCGATTGCTTTTATTTGATCCGACAATTCCTTCGTTTCATTCAAAATCAAAGTTTCATTATTTTGATTCATATCATTGTTAACATTGTGTCCATTCATTGTATTAATAACTGATTCTATTTCATCGTCAATTATTGCAGAAATATGTTCTTTAAGAATACTCATCTGTTCCGCAGACATATTCCTCTGATTCGAATAATCTATTTTCAAGTCAGCCAACAATATGTTGAGAAAGGCTTCAACACTATTGACGAGTGAAGTCTCTAATAAAGTAGAGCTCATTCTATAATTGTTCATCATTTGAATCGACAAAAAACTAAATTAAGACATATGACAGTCTATGCATAGTCTATGATATCATATAAAATAGTCTACGCAGAAAATATGTAGTCTATATTTATATAATACTGTTATCATCGGATAATAAAGTGCTCCTATTAAATGATAGACAACACCACAGTTCATATTGAATAGCAGGCATGTGAAAAAATTCCCTAATAAGCCAACTAATTATTTTGTATTCACAATTTATCCAATCAACTTTTATATTCATATAGAGTCTTAGAGTATATTATAGACTAAATTCTTATGTAGCATTCATTCTTTTGTTAACATTCAACTACAGTCGAACCTGTTTATAACTCACAGGTCGGTGCAGCAGAAAGTGCTCATTATAACCGGGATGAGTTATAAGTGTCCACTTTTTAAAGAAATCTGAGGAATTGGTACATACGATGTGATTCGTTATAAGCGGGTATTCATTATATCCGAGTTCGTTATAAACGACTGTATTTATAATTATAATAAAATGGATGACTATACTGTATCTGTAGAAGTGGATAGATTAGGAAATAGACTATTCATAATTAATATTCATTATTAGGCCTCGGATAAAAAAAATGTTGAGAAGAGAACGATTCAATTTGGTGTGAATTTATAACTTATAAAAATTAAGAATTAAATAAATAGTTGCAATTAAATGTTTGTAGAAGATAATTTATTTTTACTGAAACACTGAAACATAATTCCTATCATTGACAAATTTTAAAATTTAATTACCTTTTATTGACAAATAAAGTTTTAAACTATCGTAAAAATCGGACACAAAAAGTTTATGATATTTTTATTATTCTTCCAAATGGCGATAATAAATATTGTAATTCGGGACTAATAATATATTAATTAATAATTTTAAATAAATAATTTTATTTTCCGTCGGTAATTTTTATGAGTTATAAATTTACACCAAATCGAATTATTCCCTTCTCAATTTTTTAAATTTGAGGCTTGTTTATTACTTACTAAATGTTGAAATAGATAACTCTATATGATTAGTCTGATATGATTTATGAGAAAGTACATTTGATTAATGTACGTATGAATATCATACATATGTATAGGTGTAGATGCAAACCATATTTGTATGTAAGTTTAGTGATGCCAAATTTCTAGAAATATTTCTCTGTCTTACAATATGGAAGGTGTATATGAATCGAAGTCGTCAGAAATCCCGTAAGAAGAAGTCGTCTTTCAAATAAAAATTTCAATAAAATCAAGAATAAAATATCTTACTTATTATTAAACAAATTAATCAATGATAAGTTGAATCATAGGCTAAATAATTATCAATATTAATACTCATAATAATTATCGATAATAAGAAAGACATAAAAACTATTAAATAATGAACTTTCTGTCTTTTATCTGTTTATTTTAAATGAATCATTTCAATGAAGTATTGATAAAGAGTTTGATATGGATTAAGAATCTTTTCTTGAGATAAGAAATTAAAAAAAGTAAAAGTTTATTACTCATAGACACAAAAGATTCTTTATTGATATTCATTTAAAATAAAGAGATAAAAGACCTGAAGTTCATTATTTAATAGTTTTGATGTCTTTCTTATTATCAATAATTATTATTGGTTTCTAATACTGATAATTATTTAGCTTATGATTAAACTTATTATTGATAAATATGTTTAAAAATAAGTAAATATGTTATTCTTGATTCTTGACTTCTTACTGGTTTTGATTGATATATAGTATTAAACTATGAACTTTTGAACGATAAAATTTTCAACTTTAAAAACTTTTCTAAGCGGTAATGAGTTATCATGTATTTTATAGATTTTATCATTTAAGAGATAAGTATATAGTTGAGCTTAAATATAGTCTATAGTTAACAGTACATTCAGTACATTCAGTACATTCGTAATTTATAACATAAATATTTCCAAATATTGTACAGAGACGGGCGAAATGTTTCGATCGGATATCAAATATTTTACGTTCTGTACAGATTCTAAGACCAGTAATGGTTGGATGCATTGAATACATGTACTGAAACAAATTATTTCACTTTCGATCGAAACATTTTGCAAATGTGTTTACAATTACTATAATTGTAGAGTTTTAATATGTGTTCATCTATTTTATTCTTTTGACGGATCAATAAATTTCTTGTCAAAGATCAAGGATTTAAACAAATATTTGTCGATTAAAAACTGTTCATTAAAATAGTAAAATGAATTGATTTGAATAATTTTAAAATATTTACTTTAATCTTTACCAAAACGAATTAAAGTTTAAAAACTATTTTTAAAGTTAGTATGAGTTAGTCTTTGAGAGAATAGATAGAATTTGAGTGAACCTTTCTATTTATTTAATACAACTTAAGTTTAAAAATTTGCAAAAATTTAGCAACAAATGTTCCTTTTATCTGACTCTGCATTTAGGTATGCATTTAGGTATGCATTTAGGTATGCATTTAGGTATGCATTTAGGTATGCATTTATGGCACAGTACAATCGCCTCCACTCAAAGATTTTAAATGCAGATTTGTTAGTATTTTGAATCCCACTTTAAAAGACACTGCGATGATAACCTTTGATTAGTCATCTCAGTTGGTAAGTTTTCACAAATAGCTATTGGAAAGTTTCCAGAATTTGTTGGATACTTTCCAAGTAGTATTAGAATTGGCAAAATATGACGATTTACTCTTACAACTAATTTTAGTTGTCAATGAACTGCTGTTATAGCGTGTTTGCGACTCTACAGCAATTTGTTAGTGATAGGCATATACCTAGTATTTATCAAACTCGTTTGTCCGAGAGGAGTTGTTTACTTTAGCAATTCAACGAATTTTAATATATTGGTAAACTTTTTTATCAGCTTTTTTATTAACTTTATTATTAAATTTTCAATTTTCTAAAAGTTTTTAAAATTATTCAAAAATTGAAATTATAATTGAAAATGGGTTGAACTTATTTCATCATTCTAAGTGCATATTAGATCTGAGTTTAAAATATTTTCTTATTTTCTGTAAATTCATTGAAAATTGATTTCTTTATGAACATTTTGAAAAATAGTTTGCAATACTTTCCATGAAAATTTTCGCTATAAGAGATTCAATAAATATTCAATTCAATTGAATTCAATAGATTTAAGTTTGATGTAATGGTAGGATTGAGACCTATGGTAATGGACATCTATAAATTATAAACACAAGTTTAAAACGATCTAAAAACTGAGAATAGGATGATATTGATATGATGCAGATAATTTAATAAATTTTGCTCAATTTTGCTGAATTTGATGCATTTTTAACATTATTATTGTTATTAAGTAGCATTTTATTAATACATAAATCCTTTATAATGATCCTTGAATGGAAATTTTAGAGATTCCCAGAATTCAAATTCTTACCTCTGACTTATCTGAATCAGTAAAATGCCGTCTTCAATGATATTTGAGTGTATAATCAATGACTCGGAACTCAAATTTCATCTAGTGGATTTGTGTTCAACTTACGAGTTAGACTTATAAAGAGTCAAGCTTTAGCTAACTGAAGGTTGAGCTGTGCTTGCTTTTAATACCTTGTGTCTAATGTCAGTATTTCAGAGGGCAAACGTATTCCCTGATAGGTTTTCCATAAATTATCTTAATCTTCATGTTCTTGGAATGACTTCGGGCTATGTTTTGCTGCAAATATAAGCCATATAATATAGCTGTAATACAACCATAAACAATGTTTTAAAATGATGACCTTTTGAATTCACAATACAAGTATAAATAATAATAATAATAATAAATTTACGGATATGCATGTAGAATATAGTATAAAGTTGATTAAATATCTTTTTGAGTTATCGTATTAAAGAATTGTTATTACTATTAAGTATATTAAATGTAATAAATTCATGAAAGTGCTCATGAAACTGAAAATTCGGTATCCATATGCACATAATTCAATTTTAATGCTACTTATTATAAGCTTTTTCAACTAGTGATGAATATTTGCGAATTTTCGGGTCTCGGTCTGGTGTAATCCTATATAATATATTATCGTATTTATCTAAAATTATACATATTATCCGTCTCGTCTCATGGT
>JAQGAN010000340.1:0-11543 GCA_034697745.1 Nothrus palustris
GTCTTTTTTAACAGTAATATAACTTCAAAATAAAAGAAGTCAATTAGATTTACAAAATGTAAACAAAACTTAACTTTAAAAATCAAAATACTTAAAAGTTCAATAACTTATTTATCAACAATTAATTTTGTAAATCCATGCAAAACATGAGAATTTATGGGAATCTTATTCTCTCTGATATGTCATATTAAAAATTCATGTCAATAGGATTTGATTTAATTTAAAAATTAGATATTCAAACGACAATATTTTAACTAATAAGAACTGAATATAATTAATGGACTGTAAATTTTATTAAATAGTTAAGATTTCAAGTGCGTGCCAATCAATTTCCTGGGGCATTGAACTCACTTTTGCGTGAATTCACTTAAGAGTATGACTAGTGATGAAGAATAAGTCTCCGATCACGACCACATATAATTTCAAAAGTGAGTCACATTTTTCAAACTAAATTATTCTCAAAGAGCAACAGAATCAGTTCCATCACTTATGCCTCAAAAGTCCTTAAAATGCACAAGGCCTTAAAATGCACAAGTCCATTTTTTATATTTATGGCTTCACTTTGTTTTCTTTATAAATCACAATATTTATCAGCGCTAATCATTTCAAAAGATTATTTTTTAAGACTTTTTCAAGGCTTGTAAATAACTATCATAGAGAGTAAGTTTGATTTTAACTTTTAAACTATATTCGATATTATATGTATTTATTTATTTATTTTAAAACAGTGTCATTAAATCTTTCAATTGAATATTGTTATTTTTAATATTAAAAGTAATATACATTATGAAAAGCTTATTCAATTTTAATTCAAGGATTTTAAATCGTATATTTATTAAATCGGATTTTAAAAGATACTCTTATATCAAAAGCATTAAATACAGTATACTCTATATTACTTAATAAATTCCTAAATACACAATAATTTAAGTTATCTCTCATAAGAAGATGTGTGGAATTAAGATAATTTTAAAATTTTTAATAGAATGTAAAAAAATATAAGAATTTTTCATTAAAATTCTTATCGACTACTTTTTTGATATTCATAAAGGTTTGAAAACATATTACAAGACGAATATATGAGTATCTAATATAAAATAAATCTAAAACTTAGTTTGTTTTTAAGATATACAGATAATAGAGGTTTTAATTTAAAAATAATTACTAAAACTTATTTTTAAATGCAAAATATTATTGAGAAAATTAAATTACTGCTAAAGTATTCGGAATCACTCCTATTCATTGTTTATCAAAATGAAAGTATTTTAATGATTACGTGAATTGATATTTGAAGATTCAATCCCAACGAGCAATTGTTAATTCAAACAAATACAGTACTTCTGAAAAATTTGATTGAAAACTTTAAGTCTTATCAACTTTTTAGAAGCGAAGAATAATTGTTTAAGAAATGAGTTCTTAAAATAATCATAAGAATAACTTTTCATTTGCTATAACTCTTCCCGCACTAAACTTGAGTCTAGCACTTGATTAATATAATATAACATTGAGAAAGACTGATAAAATTGATCTGATAAAATTAAGTAAAATTTTTAACTCTAGTAAATTTAATAGCATTATCATTAATTTCATTAATTACAGCTCAAAAGTCTAAGAAATTAAAAACTTATCGTATATAGTGATAAAGTGAATATCATTATTGATAACCAACTGAATATAGTCTGAATTTTAAAAAAAGATCAATTCAGAGATAAATAAAATTCAAATAAATATTGTCAATTTGGTAGTGATATTAGAAATATAGTAAAGGAAAATATTTTGATCGATCAATAGCAATAACTCAAATGCATTCATTTTAAAGTAACTTTTTATAGCTAGAGTTCATTTGGCAAAGACTGCCTTTAACTAAAAACATCGCATAACAGATAAGTGAACTTTTTTTTGATGCAAACAAGTTTTTGGTCTTGAACTTATAGAACATAAATATGAAAAGCTAAATGATGAATAAGGGAGAGATGACCAAACATAATGGCACACCCTTTCTATAATATTGTATTAGATATCTTTGTACTTCTGCCCCAAAAGTGCAATCAAGTGTTGAAGTTATAATAATTACAAGAAAATCATTGAAAGCATAGGCAAACTTTCAATTTAAAAAATGAAAGCCAAATATCAAAGACTTGAGATGTGATAATAATTTATTCAAAGAATTTTATTAGCTTTTATTGAGCGCATCAAATTCTTAGCAATCAATTGAATAGAAATTCTATAATATTGTTGTATATAATAAATTATTGTAAGAAATGATTGACTAACTTGACTGACCTGCGGAAGAGCCCCATTCTCTCCTCTGGGCGTAATAGTCGCTTCGCCGATGCCACTGTCAGGTGACGGCAGGTCGACCGTTAGGCCATGAATAGTCGTTTTATAAGAGTTGGAACCATTCGAATTGGTGGTCGTCGGCTGTTGTCTCAAATAGCGATCCAAGAATGAAGTGGTCTCGGAGTCACTGGCTGTCGTATAAGTGGCAGTCGGTGTTGCGCTTAAGTGTTGTCGAACAGTTTGGTACTGATCGCTAGTGTTGACTGTTGTACCGGACGAAGTGGTCGGGTAGTAATCACGATAAGTTATATAGTCAGCAGTGGTCAAGTAAACAGTGCCGCCATTAGTGCGTGCATTACCGGCTTGAGTGACAGTTGCGTATTGTGAAGACACACCAGTGTTCACCTGTTGTTCAAAGCAATGCATTACACAACACATTCAGGCATTTTCTGAAGCAATAACTGCTTTTAAAATAGCTTCACTGTTTTGCTATAGAATATTAGCGCCAAAGTCTAGTCTAAATTCAAGTAATACAAGAAGTTGTAATACCTGTACTGTGTACTGTCCCGTTCCTCCAATGTCATAAGTAGGCGCTGCAAACGTCAGTTGTGTAGTTCCCGGTGGATATGGCTGTGCAGGTGCTAAAGAGATCACAGTAGCCGGTGGTGAAGGCTCTAAATCGCGATTCCTATCCACTCCACCAGAAATCACATCAACCATTGTTGCGGGCGATGCGAGCGGTGGCAATGGGTCTAATGGTTCAGATTTGATATGAACCTCGTTATGGTGTAATACTGATGAGTTGTTATGAGATAAGGATTGGTCACCACTGGAAGCGACAACAATTGTCTGAGTGTTTGTGTCACCGTTTGTTATGATAGAACCAGAAGAAGGAACTATCAATTGGCGATTTTTGTCAGATGGAGAAAGTCTTTGAGGGGAAACGTGTCCATTAATAGGACTCGAATGTGTCATTTGTTCCTCATCTGAGTGTCTGTTTGGCGACGAACCCACTGGTGAATGGTTTTGTGTCACAATCGTTGCATTTTGGACCAGTTCTGCAGTATTTACAGTTGTGACCGGAACGGCACTACATGTGTTGGTTATATGTTTTAAGTGATTAATAAGACTGAATTGAAGCCATTTTAGATTTGATTACCTCCAAACCATTTCTTGTAAAGTTCCCTCATTTTTTCCATCAGCAGTTATTAAAGCGATTCCTTTACTCGAACCGTCGACAACAACTGGCAATTTATAGTAATCATAGAGAGGGTGAAGCCCTTGAACAGATCCATTAGTATTTTGCGACTCCTCTGATGACCCGTTTATATTCAGCATTGCTGTTGTCGCAGCCGTCAGAGGATGGAGTTCTTGATAATAAGCCGTCGCAATACCTTTAATGAAGGAAAAGTCTAATCTTATAGCCTTATTATTTGAAACAATGAACTTTTTAAAGTCTAAATTATTGTATACCGTTATTTGCAGCTACAGTAGTGCTACTTTGTTCCCCGCCTTGTTCTGCTTCTTACAAAAAATTAAAATAAAGTAATAATTAATTAACAGATTTTCATTAAATTAGAGTAGAGTTTATCAGATTTTGTTATTCAATTATCTATCCTTAAATTAGATCCAAATTTAACTCAAATATACCTAAAATTGATGAGTGCTTTAAGTGCTATATGAATACTTTGACTAAAAGATCATAAATTAATACCACTTTCAACAGAATCTCTAAGAAAAGAAGTCTCGAACAGACGCCTATTGATAATAGACTTAAGTCAATTCATATTAAGTGGGTTGAACTCTAAGTATTGTTTATTATTTTAAATGTAGGCCCGACTCCACCCTTAAAAAGTACTAGAATTATATGAATGTCGCTGTATTAGCGATTGGAATATTTTCTTAAAACTTAATTCATTTTTATAAATAATTTAATGCAAAATCTACTATAAAATAAAATCCATTTTCAGCAATAATTGCTTATTCTTAATGAATTTATGCCTCAATAAAAGTATCGGTTACTTCACTAATGAGAACTACATTAATAAACACGCGAATTCATTAATCAGGAGAGGTCTCAAGCTATAGGACTATGAGGTGCAGCTCAGGATGACGACCTCTCTTTCTCTCTCAATTGCATTAATCAGGAGGAGTTTCTAACTATAGGACTATAAGAACTATAAGGACTATGAGGTGCAGCAGAACAGGATGACGACCTCTCTATCTGTTGCTCTCCCTCTCTCTCCACATCTCCCTCTCACCTGTTTATACCCCTCTCTATTATACTATCAGAACTGAGGTCTCTCTGTCTCTGTCTCTCTCTCTCACACGGTCTCTCTCTCTCTCTCTCACAGTCTCTCTCACACAGTCTCTCTCTCTCTCTCTCTCTCTCTCATCTTATTGCTCACAAATCCTTTAGTCATTAGAGTCAATGTTAGGTTATGTTAAGCAATGTTAGGCAATGTCTTATGTATATTATATATGCAGTGATTCAATATATACAGTACTGTAAAGCGTCTGACGTGTAACTTGTTTTTGACTGCCTTTAAATAATTGATAGATAATTGATAGTACCATTAGTTTCAATCTTCAATTATTGCAATAATTAAAAGCATCTTTACTTTTCATAAAAGAGTCACTTCGAAAAAGATGTGACAATTAATTAAAATTTTTAATTACTAAATAATATAAAAATTGTAAACTAAACCACCGATCAATTTATTTGATTCTAAATTGAAATAAATTGAGAAAATAGTGATAACCCGTATTGTATTGAATTGTATTGAATTTTATTCATTAAATAAAAAAAGTCTTAATAAAGGAAAATAATTAAACAATAGCTTATCTGTAAATTTGTATAAGAGTTAATATTAAACTTAAGGTTTGATTAATACTTTTATTCTCCATAAATGTTGATTTTGAAGGCATTCAAAATTGTTATTTAATTGAAAAATAAATTGAGAAAATTTGGTCCAAATGCAAAACACACACCATTAATAACTTTTTATGTCAATAATGTTTATCGATATTTAAAATACAAAAATTATTTTCAGAGTTCGAACTTATTTATGGTTTTATTGTTTGTGACATTTGGAAACCGAGTCTAAAAATATAGTATTTGTTTATGAATAGTATGAATAGTATATTACTATTACTATTAGTATATGAAATGTGATTAAGGATTTGCTTTTCACTAAACAGTATTCCTATTATTGAGATATTTAACTAAAAGTTATAAATGAAGTGAAGCACCAATTATTAGAAACAACTAAAAGTAGTTATAGTGTAATAGATAGACCCTATTTATTATTAAGTTATAAGTTATAAGTTATAACTTATAAGTCACTAAACTATTAATATTGAATGTGTTGGTAGACTCACCTTCAGTGTTATTACTAGAGATAGGTTGAGCTGCATCTGGCATTACTTCACTTTTAATGACAATTTTGATGGACTCTTGCAGTGTCTTTTGCAGACCAACTGAATTAGAATCTAAAAGTCTTTCACAGAATGGTCTTCTCGAGTCCGAGCCCTCGCGTCTTACGATAATCCGTTTGTTATTATTGCCGTCATGTATGTCACGGTTGTCGTGGATGTGTTGGATGGCATTGATTGGATCAGTTGGTTCACTTTGTTCTGATGTGTTCAGCGCTGATCTGCTAAATAGATAGCAATCATTGCTAATGATTTGTTGGATTTGCAAAAAACAATTATTAGAACCAAAAATTAGTGAAAAACAGAAACTTTAGGCATTTTTCTTCTTTTTAAACATTTCACAAACAGATTCAAACTAAGGCTGAGAAACACATTAGAGAGAGAAAGAGCCGTCCATTTCTGTTGTTGCCGAGAATGGCATGAAGTGTGAGTTGGTTTGGCAGCGCTTTCGGGTCAGTGCCCTCGTCAGTGCTGACCCGACTAAATGACGCAATGGAGTCTTATATTAGTATTAGGCTCGCTATAGGAGGCTATATCTGCAACTTTTATCTTTCTTTCGCTCATGAATTCTGTTGAGTGCATCCTATCATAGAGTGAGCGCATGCTCTTTCTCAAGAATAAACTTTATTTACTGCTGCAAAGGCTGCCCAATCGTTGCAATCATTTGTATGAGCTCGAGCTGAACTTTTCGAGAGAGTGATAGCTATTACTAAAGCCATTTATCTCATACCTGGAATTTGGCCAAAGGGGATATTACGGCAGTTTAGCTGCAATCACACTCTACTCTACACTCTATGCATACATGTATTACTCTATACACGGACTCTAAACACACTCTATACATACATACAGTATATAGACTTCATATTTCATCTTAAAGTCAAACACAGGTTAGTTGAAAACTGTGAGCAAATGAAGGCCTTAATAAGTTTGCGAAACTTTGAATTTAAATTTTGTCTTAAAAGACGTCTTTGTCTAATATTGTGGTATAATTTAAAATATATAAACATAAGATCCATTCATAACTTTCGTAATACTGGAAAAGCTAACTGTAACAGAATTAATCGCAAAACCTGATGCTTGACATACTTGACCTGTTTTTTTGGCCAAAATTTGATTGTAAGAGTGAAATGAAATTAGAAATAGGGGATACTCGTTACAACTGACACTTACCTCACTGGACTTGAAGGTCTTCCACTAATATTTTCTACCGGCTTTTCGGGTTGGGTGAGTGTCGGTTGAGGGGACTCCATTGTTTAGTGCAGTACATCAAGTCTGTTTAGCTGCATAACTGGTTTTACTGCAATTCAACCTGTTTTCACTCTCTCAATACCAACACAACTGTCCTAAGTTTCCCCAGATATCAGTTCCCAGTTGTTCACTGTTTCAGTCAATACCAAAATGTTGATCATTGAAAGCCATGTGAGCACAATCTTTGGTGGCTGTGCAACGAGTCATCATTTCATAGCTGACACCTTCATTGAAAGTGAGAATTGTTAAAATCACATTTGATGGTGCATTCAATAGGTTTTGAGAACAAGTGCATTAGTTGAATGTGAATCAAGTGCTCTATAGAAGAGCGGATGAATGCTATGCAATAGCAATAGCAATACTACTCAATGAGAGTGTGGTAATAGAATGTGGCAACAGGTGAATAGACTCAATGACTCAATTGACTCGACAACCACTCTGAATGAGGGTCTGAAAAGACATTTTTTCTTACTATTCAACTATAATAGTGTCAATCGTAATATAACACTCGGCAAAAGAATTGAAAAATAACTTTATTATTAGTGTCCAAAACGGATTTAACCTATTGTGATATTGTGATCACAAATGCCATACATGAATGTAATGGCGAAATCGCTCAAAAGTATCACTCCTATGCCGAGGGGAGCGATGAGCTCTTCTATTGGTTAAGAGCGCACACCTTATGCATTTCGATGGAGGGGTTGATATGCAGGTGCGAGAAAAGCCTATACAGCATAGCATTTTAAAGTTCCCTTAAGTTAGAATTATATCCCCTCTGTTTCACCTGCCGTGACTGCACTGATTGCGGAATCTTTTTTCCAGAGAACCGCCTCGTCTCGATTCGCCCAATGCACACACTAATGATTGGCTCTCATATGATAGCATCAGTGATGAAGATAAAGCTGAGCTTAAGCTGAGCTAAGCCTTAGGCTCTCAGCTCAAGTTTGGCTCTAAGTTATAGGTCGTAATATCTGAGCTTTAGTCTGAGCTTTATTTATTTATTTATTTACATTTTATTATACTTTTTTAACTCACTTTATTTAACAAAAATACTTATATTATAGGGTTATCTTTGCTCTTAATGCGTACCCTCTAATTGCCATAAACTTTCAAATATTTCAGTTATTGCGACTTTATTTCATACAAAGCAAGTCTTGTTTATTGATAGATCTTCTATTGTTTAATAAGAAATGTTTTTCCTGATAAATCAAATCTTATTGTTTTTCACATTAATGGGTTCTAAGATCTCAAAAGTGTAGCTCATTTTCTCGAGTTCGAACTCGGGAGTAGTTTTGTTTATTTACCTGCACTATGGGGTAAATCGACTGAAAGCTTGAGTCTTTCACATCACTGAATATAATAGAGTTTGAAAAAACTTAGCGCTTTAATGAAGGCTTAGTCAACTATTTTGTCAGTCAGTGTTTTTTCTACAGTCAAACTTCCAAAAGTGTATTTTGCATTGTCTCGAAATTGAAATAAAGATAACAAATATTTTGATATCTATCAATAAGTTGATATGCATATCGTTAGTAGCGATGCTTATAAAAAAATATTTAAAAATTGTTGAACTTTTCATATTACTAATGTATGAGAGCCTAAATTGATTCTTTTGATGAGTTAGACTGTATTCAACTAAAATAGAAAATGCAAGCGTTAGGAATGCGTTTATGATGAGTATATACATGATTGCGTGACTAGAAAGCGTTTCAAAATGGAAGCTTTTCAAATCTATCTTTCTTTCTTTTGATGGCACTCACGCTGTGTTCATGGCTTGAAGTGACCTCATATGGGATCATGACTTATATTTGAATATATTTTGTGTATATTTATTAATACTATATTTAAAATGAACCATTCGAAAACACCAACTTCTAGTACTAACTTATACTAACTTATACTAACTTATACTAACTTATACTAACTTCTACCAACTTCTACTAACCTCTACTAACAATTATAATAAACATTTTATTTTAATTTAAAAATTAATGTAACATTTTTTCGCTCAAATAAAATGAATTTATTTTTCATATGAATATTTTATTCAAACTGCACTCAAATTACCCATTTGTTTGCGTATTATATAAATTATAATATTATCCCAAATAAAGAAAATGTTAGTGTATTTCATTTGATTTAAGTTATCTATTCTTGAGAAAAGTTAATGCGTACAAAATGTAGAAAGCGTACTATACAGGTACAGGTGTGTACAATCATCGCTCATACCTCAAGGTTAATAGAACATAGAATGTACACATTGAGGCTTCAAATTTAAAAGTAACTTAAGCCCCAGGCCATATTATCGTGGAATAATGGACCACAATATACATCATTTTAGAGATTGACATAATGGCTATGAAATGTTTTCTTCTAAAATATAAGTGTCTACTATTGCATAGCAATGCTGTAACAGTGGGAAGTAAAATATCTCTGACCAAAAAGTTAAATAGCGATATTATCTTTTCTCCTGTATGAGGTATTTTTGATACTGCTTTCAAAAATACACTCAACTATCGTCGTTATGACCACTCAAATGGAACTATATATTTGTGTTTCAATTTAAATGAGGACAGACATCAACCAAAATAATGGATGTTTTTTAAGCTATAAATAGATGATGCTATAACTTATAGACTTACTCTAATGTACTGATAGTCTTGTTGTATACCTGAGAAATCAATTTTCTTACGATAAAAAATCAAATTATATGCTATCATATTTAATAAAACTAAATCTTTTATTATCTTATCAGATAATCAAATAATAGAGTAACTAAACACGAAGTTCTTTCGCGTTTAATAAACGACAGCAAAGACAATTGAAAAGACTCTTTGTTTTTCATTCTAACAAATCTGTTTTGAGGTCAAGTTGGTTGCGATGCACAAGTTTTCAAATATTTAAATCAAATATCATGAGTAGATAATCCAATCTTTGATCACTGAGATCTTAAGATCTTGAGATTTTTAAACCTTAAATTAATTAAATTCGATAAATCATAGAATTGATATATTTTTAATCTTTGTGATTTTTTTGAATCTTTAATTTCTGGCAATAATGATATTAATTAAAAATAATATGCATATAAAGTGATCACATGCAATTATAGGGATGTGATGAATAACTGCGTACATTTTATGAAAAACGGATGTCAAGGTTAATTGTAAATTCAGTTCCCAATTACAGCAAATGTCCTTTTATGGTTCAAATGGAAAAACTTTAAAGTAATTCATTCAGTGAGAAATCTGTATTGGTCTGGGGGTGGCATAGATTCTATGAGTTGTGTGTAGGTTGAGATCATCCAATGGATCCATCCGTCTATATGTATACTGTATAAGTTAGTTCATATCATAGTCGGTTATATTAAAGTAGTATTAATGTAATGTATTAATTATAAAATTTTTATAAAGCTATTTGACAAATGGCTCTAAAATTCATGATTCACCAAAAGTTTAAATTATTTAAAAGCCAAATGTATTATCGTTAGATTATTTTATTACTTTTTAAAATGAATGTACTTTAATGTTTATTTATTGCATAACAGTTTTTAATTGTCAGTATATTTATTGCCATTCATTAAAGATATTTCTGAGAATATTTGTAAAATTATTAAAAAGTATGGTCTAATGGTTATCAACGATTACGAAACTATTTACTAGTATTACTTTATGAACAAAAAAGATCAAATACTGTACAGTACATTATAATATGATCTTAAAAGTCTATGCTATCAAATGTTTGTCTTATAATGATTTATATATTGGCGAAATTAAAACATATTTAAAAGAAGGCATTAAAGATCACAATGATATGTTGAAGATATTAATACATTACGTTTCCCAATAGTCAACAATTTGCACAATTTGTTTACAATGCAGTATAATATTCAATAATATTAATGAACTTTTAAGGAATAATTATTTTCTTATTATTAGTTACCGATAGATTTTAAAGAAATACAAACTTAGAATAATATAATTTAATTACAAATAAATAACAAATATTCTATAATACCAAATCACTTGAGTATCGGTTCTAAAATACAAATTTGCTTAAGTTATTATAAGGGGTCGGGATTGTTATGTGTCATAAAAACTTATGTAATAACTTATGTGATAACTTATGTGATAACTTATGTGATAACTTATGACATTCGAATAGTGTCTCCGAAACAACTGTCGAAGCAGTGCACTGGAAATGGTATTCCCAAAGACGAACAAAACCATTCTTCATCTCAAAGACTTACTAAGTTATCGATGCCTGCGATCCAGTTCTTGAAACAATACTCTGCGATATTTTGGCTTTTGTGGTATTTAATGTGGTAAATCATTGTTACACACCTTTACATTAATTTAACATTTCTAATAATACTTAATTTTTGTTAGTTTAGGTGCAACGCAACAATCACTTACCACATTCCTTACTAAAGTCGATACTTTTGTCATTCCTCGAGATTCCAAACATTAGTTACAAGTATATGAAGAAATAGAATACTAACAGTTTTTAATATCAAAAGAAACCGAGTTATTCACCAGATTTGGAAACTGATAGACATTTCAACGAATCATAAAACCATTGAA